>JADDOH010006102.1:0-90724 GCA_016648135.1 Agrypnia vestita | reverse complement strand
TGTGAGAAACAAATAAAGCTAATTTTCTCACTTGGACCAGCAAATTTCTTACTAGGACCGCAAAAAATGTTAAATTTTTTTATTGCATTGCCAGCATTGGACCGTGCTGGATGCACTCTGTGAAAATGAAGTTTAAATTTCATCGCGTTTAGTCAATTTATTGAGAAACACACAAAGCTAATTTTCTCACTTGGACCAGCAAATTTCTTACTAGGACCGCAAAAAATGTTAAATTTTTTTATTGAATTGCCAGCATTGGACGGTGCTGGATGAACTCTGTAAAAATGAAGTTTAAATTGCATCGCGTTTGGTCACAATCTTCAAATATGTGAGAAACACATAACGCTAATTTTCTCACTTGGACCAGCAAATTTCTTACTAGGACCGCATAAAATGTTAAATTATTTTATTGCATTGCCAGTATTGGACCGTGATGGATACACTCTGTGAAAATTTAGTTTAAATTTCATCGCGTTTGGTCAATTTTGTGATAAACACATAAACCTTATTTTCTCACTTGGACCAGCAAATTTCTTACTAGGACCGCAAAAAATGTTAATTTTTTTTATTGAATCGCCAGCATTGGACCGTGCTGGATGCACGCTGTGAAAATGTATTTTAAATTGCATCGCGATTGGTCACAATCTTCAAATATGTGAGAAACACATAACGCTAATTTTCTCACTTGGACCAGCAAATTTCTTACTAGGACCGCAAAAACTTTTAAATTTTTTTATTTCATTGCCAGCATTGGACCGTGCTGGATGCACTCTGTGAAAATGAAGTTTAAATTTCATCGCGTTTGGTCAAGTTTGCTAGTAACACATAACGCTAATTTTCTCACTTGGACCAGCAAATTTCTTACTAAGACCACATAAAATGTTAAATTATTTTATTGCATTGCCAGCATTGGACCGTGATACACTCTGTGAAAATTTAGTTTAAATTTCATCGCGTTTGGTCAATTTTGTGATAAACACATAAAGCTTATTTTCTCACTTGGACCAGCAAATTTCTTACTAGGACCGCAAAAAATGTCAAATTTTTTTATTGAATCGCCAGCATTGGACGGTGCTGGATGAACTCTGTAAAAATGAAGTTTAAATTGCATCGCGTTTGGTCACAATCTTCAAGTATGTGAGAAACACATAACGCTAATTTTCTCACTTGGACCAGCAAATTTCTTACTAGGACCGCAAAAAATGTTATTTTTTTTATTGCATTGCCAGCATTGGACCGTGCTGGATACACTCTGTGAAAATGAAGTTTAAATTTCTTCGCCTTTGGTCAATTTTTATGAGAAACACATTAAGCTAATTTTCTCACTCTGACCAGCAAATTTCTTACTAGGACCGCAAAAAATGTTAAATTTTTTTATTGCATTGCCAGCTTTGGACCGTGCTGGATACACTCTGTGAAAATGAACCTTAAATTTCATCGCGTTTGGTCAATTTTGTGAGAAACACATAAAGCTAATTTTCTCACTTGGACCAGCAAATTTCTTACCAGGACCGCAAAAAATGATAAATTTTTTTTATTGCATTACCAGCATTGGACCGTGCTGGATGCACGCTGTGAAAATGAATTTTAAATTGCATCGCGTTTGGTCACAATCTTCAAATATGTGAGAAACACATAACGATAATTTTCTCACTTGGACCAGCAAATTTCTTACTAGGACCGCAAAAAATTATAATTTTTTTTATCGCATTGCCAGCATTGGTACGTGCTGGATGCACTCTGTGAAAATGAATTTTAAATTTCTTCGTTGTGTTTCTTCACGCAGCGTATTTAGGGCTACAACATAAGTAGAACCTTGGTCACACACAGTGGCTATCAACTCTAGACCACTGCTAATACTTGTTCTACTACTTTCTTTAACGCCACAACTAAATCGTGTGATTCGATAGTACTCTGACAATGAATGCTGCAGGTTGTTTCCACTTTGAGTTGAGGCTCCTCAGCATTAAAACACAAATGCGGTCTGCAAAAGTTGTTTCTCTTAAACCTCCTCCCCGAGATCTCCAAATTCCTCAACAAAATCACAATATTTTTTGTACAATAAACCAGGCTTTATAGAAATTACGTTAAAAAGTCCGTAAGTTTTTGAATACACGAATATATTTACACCAAGGCTGAACGAAACATTTTTTAATAATCCGCTTAAGGTTGGCAGAATAATTAATTGACAAAAATCTGTAACACCATATTTCGATAATGCTAAGTCAATAATTTTATCATCTTCTGTAAATTAATGAACGTGTTGATTTTTTCTTTGTTCAATTCAATTGGCAACGCATAAAAGTGGCCGTCGGATTATTGACAAATTTTGATTACGCAAATCCACCAGCATGAGCTGATTGTATCCTCACATCTAAAGCCTTCTATCTGCCTTCCTTCCTGAAAAGTCAATGGTAATGTGGAACACAAGGATAATGTTAATATTAAAGAAGTTGAATAACAGAAAATTTTCAGGATCGTTTTCGAATTGCTCGAAGAAAAATATCTACAGATTATTTTTGACATTTAACTGACTAGGTATGATTCCAAGATTTCAAATTTCCTCTTCAAAGACCAGATTTTTTTGGCAAAATGAATTCGTGCGATTCACCGAAAAAACTTTAAAAAAAAACAATTTGTATTTGTGCAGTTACATTTCTGTTCTGATTCTTGTTATAAATAATAAAGAAATAATAAAAATTATAATATGATAGTAAGTACATAGTTATTATTATAAAAATAAATATATATATAAAATTATAATTACATTACGTATGTGTATGCTATGACTACTATTTTTTGACCATATTTTACTAATATGTAGTATTTAATTCATTAAAAGATCTGTTCCTTTAGTTCCTCCATATATTTATTTCTTGCTTTTTTTAAGTCAGCGCAATTTCTAGTTATGTTATTATTTTGCTATTTTATAGTATGTATTTGTCTATTTTATATTGTATCATTCCTACGTTTTGTGAGTTCCATTTATTTTAGTGGCTAATGGTAAGCTTTTGTAGGTCAGCATATTTAAAATAATACAGAGTATCTACACCGCGTGGCGCCCTAAGTGAATGTACTGGTGAAATAAGTGGGAAGGATTATGTGAATATATCACGTAAAGAACAAGTGATGGTTGTTACGAGATTTTCAGATGAAATGTGAATAGCTCGCTGGAAATAAGTTATACTCTGCCACGCACATGCAATGCTGATTGACCATTCTCCATCCGCAATTAAAAGATGGATATTACATGATGAAGGAAGTGGTTCTAGACCACTGGAATAAACCAGGTGACGTACTTTTTTTATAATAATACATAATTTAGAAATGGAACTCTTGAATTCCATTCTGTAAAGTAAATGTAAACATTCAACCTATGTTGTGAGAAATATAGTGGTAAATTCTTTGCTAAGCACTCTTGTAACGGTAGGTTCTGATTAAGTCGAGCCAGTTTTAATATAGAATTTTAACAATACCGTCATGTGACAACATGCATTTAGTAATATCGCGTGGATCATTTCAACCATGTCAAACCTCCACGCAGATCAATATAGATCATTGTAAACATGCCGCTTACAATCAGGCAGCAAAATGTTACAATCTACATAATATAACGCTAAGTTGCAAAATATTACATTTTATTTCCACTTGGAATTTATTAACACGCCGGGTAGGGTAGGATTTGCTGTGGAAACGTTATGTTTGGCGCATAACGTATCTAAAAAAATAGGGCGATATGATCTCGTTAGAATCTAAAATCATATTTAAAAAAATGTATAGGAATGTGGCTTTAAAGGAGTTTGAGGAGTACTTTTAAGGAGTAGCATACTTTAGAAACTTTGTATTTGTCCAGCGTTAAGAAGGAAGTCATTCTGCAAGTGCGCCAGGTGTGATAGAGTGCAGAGCAGCAGAAGATGTATAAAATGGAAGCCAAGCAGAAAGGAATCCACGTCAAAAAAATGAGATAAGTCCTGTACAATATTCCTCTTAATATCTCGCTAATTATCATTTGTTATAAAAGTCGCGATAAGTAGAGAATGTTGAGAGGAGAAATCTAACCGTACAGTCACGCAGAGAAGGTATTCTCAAATTAGGTGACAATATCTTTAAAATTTTGCCGAAATCTTGGTACTCTTGCAATCGATTTTACCTTATTATACCTTTTAACCGATTAGACCAGCGGTACTCAACCTTTTTTTTCTTCGGGCCGCATACATATGTTTGCTATGTTACGCTTGCCGCAACATTATACTGATATGACGAAAAAAATCATATAGAGAAAAACAGTATTGGTTGAAACCGTTTTATTCAAGATTAGGGCGCTGCCACTTAATTAATCAACTTATATATTTTTTAACTATAACATAATGATAATACGTACCTTACAGTACCCGCTCAAATATTAACAACGGCTTATTTCCCTTTATGAAATTTATTTGCATCTTATCTTTATATTCAAAATACTATAATGAAAAAAATAAAACTCGAAACTAAAGTATATCCAAGCGTATATTTTTGTTTGGTGTCTTAACAAAAACAATAGATTAATAAACGCATATGAAAACATTCATTGTGAGTACGGATTTCGACACCTTATTTCAGACGTAACGAGGGACGAAATTCTAGAAGAAAAAAATGTCCAGAGTTGCACACATCACATTGTGGTGGGAAACCATAAAACCGATGCATTATAAATACAATACCAGTTTGAACAATGCAAAGATTTGGACATACTAAAAATATTGTATGAATTATTTGAATGATTAAAAAAGTAGGAATAATATTTATAAATTTCAAAAAAGCAATCTAAACACTGGAACACGCGATTTTACTGACAGTAATTGATGAATGTGGAATACAAAGACCACTAAAAAAATGACTAAAAAATTACTTAAAAACGTAAAACTTACACTCTGTGGTTGAAATAACGAATTCGTTCTTTAAACCATAGACATCGCCGGTTTTAAAATGACAGAAGTTTGTATTTTTGTTCGCGCGTATTTAAATATACTACTCATATCATAATACTATATAATACCAGACTTTTTTAATCACGTTCCTGATAATAAATGTGTTTCGGGCCGCATATAAAAGCTTGGCGGGCCGCAGGTTGAGTATGGCTGGATTAGACCTTCTAATTGTCCAAATACATCTAAGCTAACTACGTTCGTTCTTTGGGCAAAAATTGCATGTTTACGTATGAAACATCTGCTATGGAAGGCATTTAATGAAATATGCTTTTGACTGCTAGATTCACTTCACATTCAATTCAGAATGTCTAAGCGGTACTGTTGAATAAAAAGATTCTGATTATCATTATCTTCAATGACATCATTGTCGTTGATGATGATGATAATGTCGTTGATGTTGATAATAATGTCGTACGATGATGATGATAATATCATAAGTGATTTGAAACTACCAGCTGCATCTGATAATAACAACACCATCCCCCAGTCAAAGACCATAGTGTGCGTTTGCGACACATCTCATACATGAATATTTATAAAAATTGGAACATTGGAAAGAGCGACAGAGACGTAGGTAATATATGTTTGAGAGAAATTAGTAAGTCACCAATTTTACCAATTTCAAAGCAGCGACAACATCACAATTTGCGTAGTAAGAATTTTAAAGAAAATATAACTTTTATAAACCAATAAATTGGAAAGGTATGAAATGATTTTGCAGATTCTTCTCCATTAAAAAATAAACAACATTAACAATGTCATTTATATGAAAAGGAAGGAATAGTGTTTTAATATACCAATGTTGCACTAAACAGCATCTGTAGACTTCTTTCCACTTAAGAAAAACGTCAACAATTGCTCTTCAAGGGCGGATTGCTCAATTTTAAGAAAGAAAAATAATCGAATTAGTATGTGCAAGCCGTGCGTACGACTCACGTTGTTTCACTGTGTTGGTATTTACGGGTATAGGTAAACACCAACACACGGTGCGGCTTACACATACTAATTCGATTGTCTTTATTAATTGGAAAGATGTCTACATATCACTTAAATATTCGTTATAATTGTTTGAAAGACTGAAATATTAGAAACGATGTTTTATTTTTAAATACTTAAATTTTTTTGTTATGAGAAAAAAGTTAGGAGTAAATTTAAAATATATAAAATTTATATAAATAAATAGCTAGAATACGGCCGATAGTCATATCAACAATCGGTGGTATATATGCGTGAATTAACTCGTGCATGATGTAATTCACTTGAAACTTTTAAAGAATATCTCTCTATATTAGGATTTATGACTTCAAAACACGCCAAAACGTAACCTAGAAACTTAACCTACGCATAAGATAGCGTGTGTGTTTTAACCTTAAAATTTAGGTAAAGATGTAAATTAATATTCACGATATGAAGATTAATCTAGGTGCATATCTAAACACCGTTTACGTCAATGGTTTCACCTGTCAAACGGCCGATATGTCAAAATTCAATATCGATATAACCTGCCAGGAGTAAAAATAGAAATGATTGAAGAAAATGTGATATTTCGTTATTTTCAAAAAATAAATATCACCATCGTATTAAAAACGCATATAATATTTCTACATATTAAATTATATCTAAATGTATTTTTAAAGTAATCTGTAAAACTTAATGTACTCTAAAATGTTTTTTAACTGGCACCAGAAATCATCCACTAACAACAACATCATAACACACAACAACAACATTTTACACACTACAGGGTGTCCATAGAACCGCAGGTATATAAAATTTACGGGTAATTTTTTTATTTGAAAATTTTGGTTTATATATGCACTTAGGCCATCATTACTATGCATTGCACAGGGTGTCCATAAAACTTTTTTTTTAATTTTTGTTGTTATTTTGTATGCGCGCATGGGAAATAATTGCATTACGAACACGAACATTGTTTTGCTCCAGGGTGGTTAAGCATGTGTACTGTTAAGTTTGATATACGAATGCAAGAATAATTATACTGCAAACACGAAAATAATTTCTCTCCAGTGTGCTTAAGCGAATGTAGTTTAAAGTATTTTTTCTGATTGCAGGAATAATCGCACTGGAACATGAAAATAGTTTCTCTCCAGTGTGCTTAAGCGAATGTAGTTTAAAGTATTTTTTCTGATTGCAGGAATAATCGCACTGGAACATGAAAATAGTTTCTCTCCAGTGTGCTTGAGCGCACGCTGTTTTAGGTCTGATTTCCGATGGCACGAGTAATCGCACTGCGAACATGAATCTGCAGTGTGCGTAAGCACATGCCGTTTCAAGTCTGATTTCCGATTAGAGGAATAATTGAATTGCGAACACGAAATTGTTTTGCTCTAGAGTGGTTAAGCATGTGTACTTTTAAGCTTGATTTATGAATGCAAGAATGATTACACTGTGAACACGAAAATAAATTCTCTCCAATGTGCTTAAGCGAATGAAGTTTAAAGTATTTTTTCTGATTGCAGGAATAATAGCACTGCTAACATGAAAATAATTTCTCTCCAGTGTGCTTAAGCGCATATTGTTTTAGGTCTGATTTCATATTGCATGAATAATCGCACTGCGAACATGAAAATAATTTACCTGCAGAGTGCTTAAGCGCATGTTGTTTTAAGTGTTCTTTACGATTGCACGAATAATCGCACTGCGAACATGAAAATAATTTCTCTCAATTGTGCCTAAGCGCATGTCGTTTTAAGAGTGCTTTACAATTGCAAGAATAATCGCACTGCGAACATGAAAATAATTTCTCTCCAGTGTGCTTAAGCCAATGTAGTTTCAGGTATTTTTTCTGATTGCAGGTATAATCGCACTGCGAACATGAAAATAGCTTCTCTCCAGTGTGCTTAAGCGCATGCTGTTTTAAATCTGATTTCCGATTGCAGGAATAATCGCAATGCGAACATGAAAATAATTTATCTGCAGAGTGCTTAGGCGCATGTTGTTTTAAGTGTTCTTAACGATTGCACGAATAATCGCACTGGGAACATGAAAATAATTTTACTCCATAGTGCTTAAGCGCATGTTCTTTTAAGTCTGATTTCCGATTACAGGAATAATCGCACTTCGAACATGAAAATAATTTATCTGCAGAGTGCTTAAGCGCATGTCGTTTTAAGTATGATTTGCAATTAGAGGAATAATTGCATTGCGAACAAGAAAATTGTTTTGCTCCAGAGTGGTTAAGCATGTGTACTTTTAAGTGTGCTTTACGATTGCAAGAATAATCGCACTGCGAACATGAAAAAATCTTCTTACCAACGGGAGATTTTTTGGCATTTGAAATGGTCTCTAAAATTGTTAGGTTTTCATGGGCAGGCGAAGACACAGTTTGACTTTCCGAAAAAGAATCTTGTATTCTGAAGATATCTGCAATGAAAATATTTTAGTTAGGATACGTGCAGTTTGTATCCAGGATCTTTTCGAGAATTTATTCCGTAACAATATTTGAGTGTTCTGATTTAAAAAATTAGATATTATAGGTAGCTTTGATTATGTAAAAAAGAGAAGTATGACTTAAACTTTTGACATTGAAAGGGAAAAAAATATACGAGAGCAAAATATTTGTACAATACTCTTTAGAGAAGAGTCAAATTTGGAGTGAAGGAAAGGAAAGAGCGGCGGAAAAGAGAAGAAGATGTATGAATGTTCAAAGAATTTCGAGGATAGTACTTATTTATCTGAGGTGGAAAACCCTTATATGGCGCGGAAAGCAGTAAAATGAATGCTACAAAGTCAAAGAACTAAGAAATATTAATGAGTGAGGACTAAACACAAGAAAAGGGAGTGAAATATTTTTAGGAAATGTGTGAGCGCGAGAATTTTGTAAGTGAAAAATGCATAAATATTCAATGAATGACGAAAATGAAGTGAGTGAAAAAAGTATGTTAGAAACAACGAGAATATAATGCGGGAACTACAGGGCAAACAGGCTATTGAGCTCAGCCGGCAAACTTTATGAAAGAATTTTTATAGAAAAAGTTCGTTGACCAAAGAAAAGGGACGTTCAATAGGCTCCTGTGCGTGAAAGTAGATGCGTGGATCAGATTACTATTTTTAAAAACTATTTTTGTAAAACTATTTTTTGTAATTACGGTAACTCATATTGATCACGAAAAATTCATTCGTTTCAATGCAAGTTCAATAAAATGATAAAAACCCCGAAAAAAATTCAATTGGAATGTTTTCCAATTGGAATTTGAAGGTTTTTATTTTTTTATTGGACTTGTATTAAAGGGAATGAGTTTTTCATATTCGATATAAGTTATTGTAATGATAGTCCAACGTTTCACAAAATAAAATCAGAAATATTGGAAAAAAATGCAACCTTTGATGTCGCATATCTCCTTAACTATTGATATTAGGTCATAAAAGCTTGATCATTTTCAACTTGTAATCAAGGCAGGAATATAGTCCTGCGAGGTTATTAATGTTTTCCAAATAACCCTGTATATATAAAAGGCTTACGATATAGTTATAAGAAGACAGCTAGGTTATGGAAGGTACTCTCTGGTAACAGGGTGAACAGTTAACGTGTACTAGCAATATCATCCATAAGCGGTGGAAATAATGTGTGTAAGAATCAACCATAGTTTGATATTACAAAAAATTTCAGTTAGGGTTGCGTAATGTCTCTACGGCTGTTCAACTTGTATATGAATAATTGTATCGAAAAACTGAAAGGCATGAATATAGATTCAAAAATGAGCGATTAATTTGTATGTCGGATGATGCAGTATTAATGACAAATAGCTAACGAGATTTACAGTTAGTAGGATGTATGCAAGGAAAGAGACATTATAAGAACAAATGAGGCAAGTGTTGACGAGGTCAGAAAGAGGGGGTGGCCGCGAAGGCTTAGCACAACCAGATACTGGAAGACTCTCCTAATGGGACGCAATTAGGAGCTTCAGCAATCGTCGGGCTGCACGCGAGGATGTGGGAATGTCGATGAGTCGAGAGTGCAATCTCCCTGCCTTCCTCCGCGGAGAAACAGCGGGATAATAAGCAAGTTAGATTTAAGTATTAATAGTTACATATTAGACTTTCAGTTTTCAAAATTTCACCATGCATGTTGACATTTGATACGTTTCATCTATGGTTAGCTCACGTTATGCAAACATCGATAAGAGAGAAACATAATAAGTACATAAACTATGGATTTTTGCGAAATGCTTGTTTTTAAATAGTTTCAGATTTTTAAAAATTAGAATGCATATACATATACTTACGTATATTAATGATTAAATATGAATGTCACGACCCCTAGGTATGAGAGACCGAATCAAAGGATTATTATTGTTTGTGTTTTTTCTGCTGAATATTGTGATATTTTTCTTTGATTTTTAAATAAACGCCATTTTGCGACTGTCGGCATGTATATTTTGATAAATTTATATGTGAGTTAGTTTGCAATTAATGTTTTTATCTCGCGTTGTATACTTTAATAACTTGATTAAGAAAAAACGGTTTGGAATAAATTCCCAAAAAATGAGGAATGGGTTTGGCTTGGCGCGACCGGCCGCGGGATCTGGCTGAGTCTCGGAAACCCACGGGAAGCGCACGTGGTCCAGGCCGCAGAAGCACGTCCAGAGCGCTGCAGACCGCCTTCTCCTCAAGCGACATTGACGGCGCCGCCCCGCGTTCTTGAACACACGTGGCGGCGGCTCAGGGCCCGCCGTGGTGAAGCGGCCGTCATCTGGAACCGTCCAAAGCGCTGCGAGCCGCCTTCCCCTCAAGCGACGTCGACGGCGCCGCCCCGTGTTCTTGAACACACGCGGCGGCTCAGGGCCCGCCGCCGAAGGGGCGGCCGCGGGCGAGGAGCCCGAGCTGTTGCGGCGGTGGCGGTCGGAACGAGACAAGGGGGCGTTCTTGGCCCCCCGGCTTCAACTCTCTGTGTATGCGGGGGAGGGGGGTAGCCTCCCCCACCCGCAATGGCACCCTACCAACCCCTGGCGGTGCGGGGTGGCAATCTGTGGTGCCGCGCGAAATTTAAAATTACCTAAACCTATTTTAAAATAAAACTTATATTCTTATTTAAAAAGGACGCGATGCGGAACGTCACATCATGCAGGTCGCGGACGCATCAAGCAGAAGAGCCAAGAGTGATGATGATGACAAATGTATCTAAAGAACAACTCGGCATACTTCATTCAAAACGAAGAAATTACATTGTAAGTGTACGCTTACGGATTTTACAAATTAGTCACTTCAATGCAAAACGCAATTATAACATTACTGTAGCATTATGTTTTTGGTTTTATTTCATACATTATATAAACGCGTTAAAAGAAAATTGTAAGGGCAAAACGATATATATATAATTAAACTTTTTTTTAGAAAATATTTTCCGTAATATCATCGCAGTTTCATTTAAAATTATTATGTTTTATTTATTTTCAGTGATTCATGCGAATCTTACCCTAATTTTTATGTATTTAGCGACACACAAAATTATCTTATGAATACTTGGCATTACACTTGGTATCTTTATTTTTTTCACATTCTTATTATTTTACAGTGTAATATGTATCATATTATTTTATAATTAGGTATAAGCTTGTATCATAGTTAATATCGTCACCATTGGACTGGCTTAGCCTTTTACGTGAGGGTTTGTAATTATGAAGGAAGAGAGAGGATATGGGTTGAAAGAGGAGGAGGATAGGAGAGGAAGAAAGTGAGCGAGATAATAATTAATGCAAAAAAGTTATTCATTGCCAATAAAAAATAAGTAATAATTACTAAAAGTAATTTTTTATTTCATTTAATTTCTTCCTCTTAATTTTCCTTCTCTTATCTTTCCTAAATACCTATATATATCTTTCTTCTTTCATATTTTCTGTAAATTTTGTGTAAAATATAAAAATAAAATAAATAAATAAATAATATTAGTGAAATGGAGATACAAATTATTTGAAGTCCTACCTATCGGATATAAGATAATTTGTCTACGCCCTCTTAGTGTCTATGGTCGGGAGTCATTCGACAAACGCCATTTGCTAAACACGTATCATCCTCCTTTGAAGTAATTAGAACCATGAACCGCGCTGACCAAGATGTTCCTGCCATCAAGGCCGAGCCAGGGTCTGCAGCCGGGAGCGGCGATGAGGGAGCAGGCGGTGGAGCGCCCTACACGGAGATAGAGATATCACATCCTGACATCAAGCAGGAGTGCTCGGAGTACTCCAGGAAGATGGACCAGCTAGCCGGTGAGGAGTCTATTCAATATTAATTTATTGTCAATGGTGAGAAATGCTCGCATCTGATGCAGCCGCTGAGGTGGATGAGCTGAATTTTACTTTACAGTTTGGTTCCAGTTCTTTTCGAGGGTTGGTTCCGTGGTGATAATTGACTCTCATGATTTCAACACATCTGAGTAGCTTTGAGTGTAAATAAAGTTATCCGAATTTTAGTGTGAAATACCATACATTTTGACATTTGAGAAATTTTATCTAAGGCTAACATCAGTTTAGTAAAACCATAGATAAGAGAAAAAACATAATAAATATTGGAAGTTCTTGGATTTTTGAAATGGCTTATTTTCGGTAGTTTGACATCCGTATTCTGAAAATAGCAATGTCTAGATCTTTAAGATCTTTATCCCAACACTTAATAGACGATAATAAAAATTAAAAATAAACGAGACGTAGCTTTACGTCGGTGTTTGCTTCTGTAAGTTTCTACATGAGATAGATATAGAGGGAGGGAGGAAGATGTAAATTGTTATCTGTCAAATGTCAAGATAGGAAGATTTGAATACGCCGTAACGCGGACAAGTTTAGCCATGATTTTTCATCTGGACGCTGTGGATGAAGAAATTAAAACGTTTGTAAGAAACAATCTTTCTTATATCATCTTTTAATACAGTGTATTTGAGCCGTATAATTACAAAATCCGCTCTTGACGAATTTTGAAAAAATGAGGTTAGATTTTCAAATACTGGAGTATCTAAAAATCTATCGAACATTGAGTAAATAATCCCACTCCATTGCGTTAATAGTAAAACAAACATTTGGATGAGTTGCAAAACTTGCTTCGAATCACATGTGAGTTGAGAAATACTCTCTGAAAGTACTGCAATGCGTAATTAAGAAGTGTCAAAATAATCTCCGTTCATAAAAGTGCGTAGCAAATTTGTGTTTCTCATATCTTACTAACATATTCATTATAATATATGCGGATCAGTTGCCACATTGAAAATTATTTGGTTAAGCATATCTACATTATTTTATTAATGCTTATAAATGTTTGATTTTTCATAGTTTTCCAATAGCCTTATGCAATTTATAACATAAAATATTGTTAAACTTTCAGGAGATTGTGGGTATCCATCGGAGTCCTGGCTTCTTATGCTTTCATAAAATCCAGGAAAGAATACACCGAATCTAGGTATACAAAAGCACACAACAAAATCAGAAATGTTGTGAAGACAACTTTTTAAATCGACATTTCGGTGCATTCTGAAGCATTCAATTCTGCATTACAGTCGGACCGTTGCTGGACAAATTGTATACTCATGTGTAGTTCTACACAATATACGCATATGTGAAATGTTGCAATGGCAGCACAACTAATGGTAACTTTTGATTTATTTTATTCATTTAATGGAAAACTGAAGACTTTCTATATAATGTTACAATATTTTCATTATTTTGATTTCAGGTGATGTTGCAGTTTTCAGTTTTAGTAAAAAATCTTCCGTTTAATGTACATATAAAAAGCTTACCAAGATGGGGTCGACAAGTCTGGAATAATGTTGTACAGTGATAATAAAAAAATAATGCTTTGTTTACCATTTTTATATTTATAAATTTTGTTTGTTTATTGTTGTTTTAGTTTATTATATATTATTTTGACTTTGTACATTTAATAACTCCGCCTTGTTTAAGAATAATTATTCTAAATATATTCAATACATTCAGCATTTTTGTCAGTTTTCTTTACGGTTCTTTTTGGAAAATGTATTTATTTTATACATTGAATTAATTTATGTATATTCATTAGAGACTGTTGATATTTTAGTTTTGTTTAACTTATTCTTAATTTTAACTTGTTATGATCCTAAGAACAATTAAACTGCAATAGCAGAGATTCTTACCTTATTTTTTATTTGAGGGTAGTATTTTATGTAATTATGAACAATGATATTAAACATACTTATTGAATGAAATAAATGTCTCCAAAGTTTGCGTTTATTTTTCAATATTTCTGAATTGTGTAAAAAAAATAAACTGAAATTATATTGAATATTAAAAAATCATAATCGTTAATATAATTCAAATAAAATGATTAAAGTATTTTTCAAATTTGTGCAGGGTGTTAAACATTTTATTTGACTTGTATTAAGGCGAATAAATGTTTGATATTTGTCACACTACCTATACTGTCTAATGATAGTCCTACGTTTAACAGAAGTTAAGTCATAGATATTGAAAAAAATGCAATTTTCATCATCGTTTTGAAAGTCATTGATCTCTAACTATTGATATTAGAACACTATTTATTGTTCATAATTTGAACATTTTCGACTCATAATTTATTCAGGAATCTGACTGTAAAGTATGGTGGACCAGCTCCCTGTATAACAGACACATAACAAATAACAATGATGACACATGACGTGGTTGGAAATCCTTTTCGCTGTCTTACTTGCCGGCAAAGCATAAAATAAAATTTAAAGAGCTTAGAAGTGCGTCATTTAAACAAAACTGTCCTAATATTGAACTGAAACTAAAAAATATGTCTGTTTTGATAGATGGATATTATTGCACAGAAAATATTATTAGATCCCACAAGTTCTTCAATAATCAATTCTTTACTGGTACAACTGTACAAAGAAAGATTTAAAATATCAAAAGCAAAATATAATGACCTGCGTAAACTATGTGAAAATAGAGAAAGATTTCGTCATGAATACTTGACATTGTCCCATGATCCTAAAGCGGCTGATGTTTTAGCAAATCAAATGAGGATGTTGCACAAGTATAGCACTGTGCATTTGGTGTATGTTACCAAAAACTTTAAAATTCGTTTGTGCGTAGATCAAATAAAGTATACCTGTGCATTTATTCATCTTACAGCGTTTTATTGTAAAGAGAACATACTTGACAATAGATAATTTATTGAATATTATTATGTCAAATATTCTTATCATTATAATTAATTTTTTTATTTATTCTTTGGGAGGGACTCTAATGTGGGAATTCCCGAATTTTTGGAATATCATTAGTGTCGAACTTAATTGTTTCCAAGAATTAATATTAATAATTTTGTCTCTATTTCATTTGCAACAAATTGTATAGCTATCCTCTTCATTGCATGTATTACCTTTCCTTAGTGTTTGAACAAAATTGTTTCTTAGAATCGTGCAGAAATACAAAATTATGTAGCATTTATTTTCAATAGTTTTCTTATAAAAACTTAATTGTTACCATGAATTAATATCAATAATGTGCTCTATCTCATTTACATCTAACTGTATAGCTATCCTCTTCATTGTAGATATTACCTTTCATTAGTTTTTGTAAATTGCTTCTTAGAATCGTTCAGAAATACAAAAAACTACAGCAAAGCAGTAATAATTAATCGATTTTTATAATGATAAGTGAAAGACATTAATAAAATAAATACTCTATATAAAATTTTGTTTCTAAAGTATATTCCTTAAAAAATGAGAAGAAAAAATCTTCTGTAAAATTTTGTTTTTGTCAGTCATGTTTTGGCTATCATGGGATGATATAGAAAGAAAAACACTTGTTCTTTTAGTTCTACATTCTTAATTTTTGAGACGCGTTTCGCCTTATGAGGGCATTGTCAATCTCATAAGATATTGATTGATTAGTAATGCCGTTATAAGATGAAACGCGTCTAAAAAAATTAAAAATGTAGAACAAATCTTGCTTCATCAAAAGAGAAGGTGAAACAAAACTGATCACGCTCCTTGGAAGTAGCAGAATTATAAATATTGAGACTTAATATTCCTGAAATTGATATCATTAGGTCAAAATATTGTAATAACGCTTCCGTCAATATGAAGAATACGCGTGTAAGTTTTTACCTACTGACAATTTCAATTGCAAACCTTTGTCGTAATTTTAAATATCATTTGCGCCTATCTTTGACATTTGACATATATATATATATATGTACCTACCTATGGGTACAGAGTTAAGGGATGTCACCGATAAATCGGTTTTGCTAATTTCGCGTTCCGTCATTTTTGCGGTAGGAACTTTTCTGCATTTGGGACATAAAAAAGATTTTCGATTATAATAATAAGTAAAAATTGGACTCGTGTCCCAATATACCGCTTTGTATATTTATACTTGAAATCCGAAGTTTTATGCTACGTAATACGTACTATAGATAGCATAAAACCACAGTATACTAAGAATAGTAATGGGTAGCGGCCGTTTGTATGAAGCTTCATACAAACGGCTGCTACCCATTAAAATGTGTGCGTGCGTGCTCGGCGCCGTGTATGCACGCACTGTGCCGCACACATTGACATAGAATATGGGGGCACAAGGCAGCGGCAGTAAGGGCCGTGCCTTCGGTGCCATTCGCGCTCACAGCCGCCGCTTTAGAAAAAAAATGCGCTTCCTGAAAAAAATGCCTTTTTTATGTTTGTGGTGCTTTACTAAAAAGGAATGTTGATCATCACAAAGACTGTGAGTTTTTAAAAATCTACGTTGATGTTAATCAGCGTTCTTGCAATTTAAGTGCAGAAACTACGTGTACTAATTAGAGAAATTTTCGGGTTTCGTGTCTACCTTATGCGTCGGAATCTCAGACGCTACGAGTTAAAAGAAAGGGAGTAAAAATAAAGTGACAACCCTAGCGTCAATGCAAGAGTAGGCTAATAACTCGCCGACAGGCCGGAGATAAACTACTGTTCTGGGTATACTGTGATAAAACGTTCGTATTTCAAGTATAAACAAACATATATTATATATTCGCGTGGCGAAGGTAATGTACCGAAACTTACGCTAAAATACCAAAATCACGAAAATGATTATTTTATTAAAACGAATTTGATTCTGATTAATATTTTATTATACACAAGTGCTTTTGTACAAAATCTTGTGCAATCATTTTGTACAAAAATGATACTGGATCTCATATTGTACCACGATTTTTGATTTTAATAAAATATAAAGAAATCACTTAAATTAAAAGAGATGTTAGAAAAATCAAGAAATATATATATTTAAGTGACATATAATTATATTTAAACTCAGCACACTGACGAAAATTCATAATTTTAAGGAATTAACTTGTATTTTGAGCATGCGATGCATGAAAAATTTTTTTTTATAAACCTAATCCCAAAATACACAACGTTAAAATTAAATTTCAATGTAATTTTGGAATTATTATAATTTTGGGACACATTTGTGTTGACTAGACCTCTTTCCATTTAAGAAAGAAAATCAAATTAGTATGTGTAAGCCATGCGTACGACGCACGTTGTTTCATTGCGTTGGCGTTTACGGGTATAAACACCAACACAATGAAACAATTCGCATCATACGCACCGCTTACACATACTAATTCGATTGTCTTTCTTAAATGGAAAAAGGTCTACCCGTCCGACCGATTAAAGTAGGTACTATAAGTTTTAAGAGAACTTAATAAATAAAAAATAAAAAAATGTCGATTCATAGGAATGTGCAAATCCCTTCCATCTGTTGCGAATAACTTAACGTTTGTTTACGTTTTAGAGCATTCTCATTGGTTGAATTCATTAATTCCAAATCTGTCAAACTTAAAACGTCCCATTTGACGGCGTCACAATGTTATATGAATAGCTGTCAAGATCCAGATATAACATAAAGATCCAGACATTGCTATCTTCAGAATCGGGCCCTGAGTGTCTTTATGTAAAAAAATCTAAATTACGATGCTTTTAATTAGATGAATCAATTGTTCTGTACATATCGAGGGTAGAAAGTCAAAAGGGCGTAAGTGATAATTTCGAACATTACAGGAGGGCAAAAGTAAGCTCTGTCAATCTGAATTTGTCAATGTTTCTTTTATTATTAAACGGTTTCCATATTTGTTAATCCAATACACGTACGGAAATCGTTTTAAAATAAAAGAAATATTGACAAAACATTATTTTGCCCTCCTGTAAAGTTGGAAATAATCACTAACGCCCTTTTGGCTTTCTAGCCACGATATCCAATGTTCAATTGACGTTACTCATCAAATTTTCATTTTTACTCCTAACTCGAAGTAAACTCCAAATGAATTTTTATATTTTCCATATATTTTCAAATTCTTTGAGTGCAGTCTAACGATTCACTAAATATCCTTACATTTTAAATTATTGACATGTTTTTTCATTCACATGTACATGTACTCGTTTGGTGAAATACTAAACGAAGTGAACGATTCACTTCAATGAACGATACGGCAAACGAGAGTTCAATCTTTTCACTATGAACGCCTGCAGACCTTTTAAATGGATGTTTCTGCATGGATTTCGAACGATTTTACTTAGCAAAATATGCTGTAAATAATTACATTTTAAAATAAGCGATGCTTTAAAGAGAGCAGTACACGAAAATATAACTCGACATAATCTTTATTTCGTGTTGACTTCTTGATGCAAGTACGGCCCGAGACAAGCAACTCTCCAGCCCTGTTGTACCAGTTTAATGTTTTTGATTCCAGAACTGGGTTCCAGCAATGTGGGGTCTCCAGCCGACAGCGGCGATGAGGGAGCAGGCGGTGGAGCGCCCTACAGTGATGTGGATATATCCTATCCTGACATCAAGCAGGAGTGCTCGGAGTACTCCAGGAGAGCCGATCAGCGCCCTGGTGAGCAGGAGTTAATTCCCTTGGATAACCAATCCGTGAAGTAGATCCTGCACTTGGTGTGACCGTTACAGCATGATGTATAATTATATAGCTATACTAGCTGTTCACACCCGGCGTTGTTTGGGTTAAGGAATTAGTTAAAAATTAGTTTGTGGTGGCACACAAAGTTTCCATTGTTTTGCAAAGTCTCTAATAAAAATGTTTCCATTTAATCTAGGATGGGGATGGATGGAATGTCCAGGAGGGAATTATGGCCGATGTCTTCCGCCGGGACCTACAGAATAAGAATGCAAAATTTAGGTCAGATGGGGAAAACGGCGTAGATTTGTATAGAAATCATGTCAGGGAACGGGTGGGGTAAAGGGAGAGGGTGTAAATTTTGACTTTGTTACCCGTCAGGTCTTGAAGAATAAGTACGCAATATTCGGGTCAAACCGGTCAAACGGTGTAGATTTGTACAGAAAATATATCAGGGATGGGGGAAATGTCGCCTATGTTACTCGCCGGGTCCCAATGAAAAACTACGCAAAATTTGGGTCAGATCCGTCAAACGGTGTAGGTTGACGTTTATTTGAAAATTATTGGATTTTAATAGAAAAATATTATCCTATAATTATGATCTCAACAATACGCTATGGAACATCTGCACTCAAGTGAGGGATCCCGGTGTCATCTTAGGTTCTGAATTAACATTTATCCCTCATGTGGAATCGGTAATTGCTAAGCCTATCGACTCATTGGTTTCATTGCCAGAACGATAAACCCATTTCAATCAGTGTTTACATTAATCACATTGTATTTTTCATTTGTACGCAGTCAACTGGAGTTTGTATCAGTAGTCTGGAATACTCATTATTCTACGTACAGTGAGCCACTTGAAAATATCCAACACAATTTTCTCAATATTTTAAATTTCCGTTCCCGTTTAGAATTAAACTCATACACAGAAAGCGAGCTTTAACATAAAATCCCTCCTCTATCACATCGAAGACGCATACAATATCTGCGTTATCTTTATAATCTTAGTTTGTAGTTTTGTGGAAACAAATATGTTCCTATTAAAATAACTCTGTTCAAAAAACAGGTGACAATAAAATGTTTCATGCGTAGTTGTTACCTATTAAAATTTAACCGGTCTTCGTAATTTTATTAAAATAAAATTTAACTTGTTACTTCGTCACAAGGCAGACACACATACTTGGAATTTTATTATCTATACTTATAATACTCAATGACTGTTTTCCATACAAATGAATCTAAATCAGTGGACATATCTGACCCGAATATTGCATACTTTTTCTTCAGTATCCTGCGGAAAACAAAGTCACCTTCTCCCTTTCCCCCCTTTAAACCCACTAATTCTCTCAGATTTAAATGTTCTGCATTACCACCTTAATTTTATACTTTCTTTTTCAAATTAATAAAATGAAACTCTTCCCCCCGACAATCACCTCTCCGACTCTCCCTCACCCGCTGCTCCACCATTATAAATGATAAATAAAGGGGATAGCAAAGCAATAATTTTTGTTTGAATAGTTAGTTTTTTAATCGAGAAGTTTGATGTAGCCTTAGTGGACAAACCTAGAGAGATATTAAATCAATGATTTTGTTTGCTTTTAAAAAGGCTTTCAATGCGGTACCTTAGTGCTCTGTATGTTTCATGTTAATTTTTTTCTGTATATTTATTGTTATTGTTATAAATAGGATGCAGTAAGTGTAAATGTTTCATTAAATGACTAGAGTAAATGTTTCGTTATTATTTGAGCGTTATGAATATTAATATTCAGAAGTGTATTAACATTTTATTCATACAAAATTTATTAACATTGCAGATATCTTGAGTACACAAGATTCTTTTTCAGATGATCCAACTATGACTTCACCCGCTCTTGGAAAGCAGCCGGAACTGGAGACCATTTCCAACCCTAAAAAATCCTCAGGCGAAAATGCGCTTACTCCCGCTGGTGAGAAGGCATTTTCGTGTTCTCAGTCCCCGCACACGAGCAAGCAGAAGGCTTCCTCGAGAAGTCTCGAAGTCTCACATACTCGGAAGAATATTTTTTCCTGTTCGCAGTGCGATTATTCGTGCAATCATAAATCTACCTTACAGAGACATGTGATTAAGCACACTGGAGAAAAACAGTTTTCATGTTCACAGTGCAGTTATTCGTTTAGTCGGAAATCAAGCTTAAAAACACATACTCTTTTACACACTGGAGAAAAACCGTTTTCATGTTCACAGTGCAGTTATTCGTACAGTCGGAAATCAAGCTTAAAAACACATACTCTTTTACACACTGGAGACAAAGCGTTTTCATGCTCACAGTGCAGTTATTCGTGCAGTCATAAATCTACCTTATTGAGACATGTGATTAAGCACACTGGAGAAAAACCATTTTCATGTTCGCAGTGCAGTTATTCGTGCAATCATAAATCTTCCTTAAAGATACATGTGCTCCAGCACACTGGAGAAAAACCGTTTTCATGTTCACAGTGCAGTTATTCGTGCATTCATAAATCGAACCTCAAGGAACATGTGCGCAAGCACACTGGAGAAAAACCATTTTCATGTTCACAGTGCAGTTATTCGTGCAGTCAGATATCAAGATTAAAAATACATACCCTTATACACATTGGAGAAAAACCGTTTTCATGTTCACAGTGCAGTTACTCGTCCAATCAGAAATCGAACTTAAAGAACCATATGCTTAAGCACACTGGAGAAAACCCGTTTTCATGTTCTCAATGCAGTTATTCGTGCAGTCGGAAATCAAGATTAAAAACACATACCCTTATACACACTGGAGAAAAACCGTTTTCATGTTCACAGTGCAGTTATTCGTGCAATCATAAATCGAACTTAAAGAAACATGTGCGTAAGCACACTGGAGAAAAACCGTTTTCATGTTCACAGTGCAGTTATTCGTGTTGTCAGAAATCTTACTTGATGTTACATGTACTTAAGCACACTGGAGAATAACCGTTTTCATGTTCACAGTGTAGTTCTTCGTGCAGTCCGAAATCAAGATTAAAAACGCATACCCTTTTACAAAGTGAAGGAAAACTACTTTCATGTTCACAGTGTAATTATTCATGCAATGAGAAATCAAACTTACAGGTACATGTGCTTAATCACATTGGAAAAAAACTATTTTCATGTTCACAGTGCAGGTATTCGTGCAATCATAAATTGAACTTATGCTTATGCAATCATAAATCGAAATGAAGAGAGATATGCTTAACCCGTAAAGCCCGATGGGTCAAAACAGAACACGTCCTGCGGTGGTGGGTCGTTTTAGGACCCGTCCGAATTTTCGGTTTTTAACCGTTTTTTGTGACATTTTGTTGATATTGTTTATTTTTTAATCTAAAACACGAGTTCATGGAATGGCACGATGTATCGTAGGGATGTCTATTCTAATATTCAAGTCTTTTAAAAGATATTACGTATAATATGCACGTATCACGCGCCCATCAATACATGACATGTCATACTAGGGATCAGCCGAAACATCCACTGACCATGAGATCGTCGCTTGTCTTATCGCCGCGCCGGATGACATCTTGTAACGGGTGACAGTGGTTTTAAACATTTTACGATCTTTGAATTATTAATGTGAATTTTTTTTAAATATGTTTACCACGAATTAAAATACTTTGAACAAAATAAGCGAATAGAAAAATTAAAATAAAAGATGAAAAATTACACATCCTTTTTTTATTCAAAATGGATAAAAACATTTATTATAAACCAAATGGATAAGACATATTATAAAAATATACAAAAGACATTTTAAGCAAAACCAAGTAAACAATACGCAATATACAAATAAATCTTAATTTATTGTCTTTACAATCTGACCATTACATTGTTCGTTTTTGTCAGAACAGACAAAATTTAATGTATTATATGTATGACAAAAAAATATAAAATATATTGAAAAGTTTCTATCTTTATACGAATACATAAAATACGAATACAAAGCATTTAGAATTGACATAACGTAGAATATAAGTAAAACATGTAAACAATACGTAATTTGTACAAAAAGGATAATAATAAATGAAGTGAATTATTATGTATGTGTATATTATTATTTGAGTAGAAAATTGTTATTTATTGAAAGAATGAAAATAAAACAAAGCAAAGTATTCACATAAAAAGTATGAATAAATTATTAAAAATTATACAACTTTTTTAAATGAAATTCATTTTAAATGAAAAACAACATTATAAAAGAAATGGAATAAACATAATACTAAAAATAAGTAGGCACAAGTAAATAATACGTACTTATAGGCGAAAAATATATAATCAATGAAAGAATTAATTGTAAAATCCGAGCGATAAATTGTCAGAGTGAAAAATAACAAGACATAGTATTAACATGAAGAAATAAATACAAACATTTTTAAAGAAATACACATCTTTTTTTCTATGAAACGCAATGAATAATTTATAAAACAAATGAAATGACATAATATAAAAAATTAAATTAATCGATTATTGAAACACAAAATAATTACCGTTATTTTTAAAAACAAATCTCAACACTATTATCTATCCAATAATTGAAGTAATGAGCGCAAGGTGTGACACTCCCACTTATATTTTCCTAATTATTGTAAATAATTTTCTGATTATTATTTTTATATAATAACAAAAAATCTAAGTTGTTGCCCTAAAAAAATTTCAGTCTAGAATGTAAATCCTGATATAAATGGATAGTAAAAGCCCATATTTTCGTTAAAAAAACGCCAAAATATGCATTTGCAATGAATTTCCAACCGTAAGACTGTGTGCTATTGGGGCGAATGATGAAGAAATATTTTCTTTGGTTAACTCGTCGCCACCATGCGTTGGGAATGACGCTATGCGCAATCGTGGTTAAGGATCTTGGTCCGTCACTTTGGCCGGACGTATCGGCTTCTAAACGTTTTAGAAGTGCTCGGTCTAATATTGCTCAGCACAAGTCCAGCATAGTTTCTTCAGATCCGGACGTCTTAAGACGCGTGGAAAATAAATCTTAGAGCACGATTTCATTTGAAATTACATTAAACAACTGAACGATTATGAACACCGATTATTACAAGTACAGATGAAATATTTAATAAATTAGACGTTTTTGACGAATATACGCCAAAACTGTCCTAATTTACAAGTACAAACACAAACAAACACATTTCACACACACACACACACCCAAAACACTATTCATGCAGAAATAATGATGCTATTATGGACAAAGAAACTTAACACATAGGCCCGAAACTGTATAATCCAATGCTGGAAAGGGTATCACAAATGAACAATCCGAAAAGTGTAAAAATATCAATTATAATTTGGGTAAAAGAGATGGGTCGACCAGTTATTGGGAAACTACTCCAAGCAAATTGAGAATTAGAGAAATTGAGATTGTATTAGGGTATATTTACATGTGCCTGAGTGTAGGCGATGATAAATCTTTTTTTTACATATTTGTATAAAATGTACTTTTTTTATACCTATTTTGTATAAAATGCACTTACATATAAGTTATAATTGTAAACTTTGCCTGTCTCAACACGGAGCTCTCTAGTGAGACAGGCATAGTATAATTTAACCTTATCAAAAGTAAAAGTAAAGCAATGAAATAAATAAATTTAAAAAAATAAAATGAAATAATAAAGTTTCGAAAAATGCACCATGTATTTTGATAATCTGTTGGCAATATATGAGGAAAAATTTGTAAATCATAGACTACATACAAGGTTTACATGAGAAATTTATTTTTATAGACGAATGAAATATGATGAATATTGAACGTAGGTACTTTTTGTATTTTAGGTTATGAGGTTTGGTTAGGTTATTAGGTTTGGTTTGCTTAATATAGTTTACGCTTATTTTAGTTAGATAAAATTACATTGCTAGGGTTTATTAATATAATGTGATTATTTTGATGATTTTTGGATTATTTTCTATTACGAATAAATTGTTAAATTTTTTTTTAAACGAAATCAAAGAATTTATTAATTCATACTTATATTTCTGTACTAAACGGTTTTCATGAAAGAATGAAACCATGAAAAACAAAATTCATATTGCATAATTTTTTTTCTCTTTATGGTTTGTACTTTTTCTTTTACAAATCTTATTCTATTGTTTTTAAAGTAATGGCTGACATTCAAAATGTATGGTACAATTTTCGAAGCTTTAAAATGTGATACCTAATTTAATTCTTATAATTTATCAATTATCTTTCATTTTGTAGTCAGGACATTAAATTATACAGTGAAATACTCATTTTCCTTGTATGAACAACGGGACCATATTCTTGGATTATGCCAGATCTCAGAACATTTGTTGTACAAGTGCGAAGATCTTATCGCTTTATTCGACGAAGAAATTTATTCTGAAGCCAAGCAGAAAATGTTAAATGAAGAAGATTTTGAATGTGGCTCCTAAGCATGGATGTCACATAGCTGAAAAGCATATCGGATGCTTATCCGATGGGATCGGATGGAGGAGGTTATAAAAAAATTTAAACTCAGTAAAAATATCAAACAAAATTAATGTAAAACTGAAAATAATGTACGTTTTCAACAAAATATATTTTTTAATTGTTTCCAGTACCAAACGTGGATGATATTTTCAAGAAAGTTACCATATTTAGAATATACAAAGAAGAAAACTTTACAGAAAACCAGGAATATTACAAACTTATGAGAAATCGAAACCAATTTACAATGCCTAAATTAAAAACAACCAAAATGCAGAACCATTTTATTTATAAAGCCATTAACTACTACAATAATTTACCTATCGAAATATACTGCATCAGTAACCTCTCAGAGCAAATCAAAAAAATTAAAATCTTCCAAAAATCAAACTTAAATTCATAAATCATTTAAACCTTAAGCTTTTTTCAAAATACTTCAACACTTCATTAACAAATTACCTTTATTACCGAATTATTAAATGACTCGCATATTATGTACCTATATATAACAATAAGAACTGAGGCTCCCTCATCAGACTCGAGAGCTTCTCTTCACTGATGAGGTCTACATGACTGCAAAGTATTTTAAAAAAATGTCAATTTGGTTATTTTGATGTAAATATATAAGAATTGTATTTGTAACATACATTTAATAAGTAAATAATTATGACTTTTTTCCAACAATACTTTGATATTCTTGGAATTTCATCAGCCTTTTTAAAAAAGAAGCTTATCTTTGGAAAGGAAATTGAGAGCTGAGGGACATGGTACGTTGTATACGAGTCGTGAACCAAGTTAGAGACAGAATCTTATCTATTTAAATATGCCTACCTGAAAATCGGATTCTCGAAGTCTCACAAGATATCACCGTATTGATGACGACCATAAAACTGCCATCTAGCAGGTCAATCAATATTCTCCAATATTATAAAAAAATTCATAAAATTTTTAATGAAACTATCGAAAAGCTTTTAAAATCTGTCAAAAAATAGATGTTTCGTCACTTCCCTTACGATAACGCCAATAATGCGCATGCAAGTTTTGACTGTGAAATGAATTGTATTGACTCTGTATTCGAGACTTGTATTACAAAGATTTGAAGCTCGAAGGTGAAATACAATTGTTTTATGTAGCACGAAGGGAGAAGGGGGAAGGGAAGATGGATCGACGTCCAACGTCAGCTCCATTGCGGATTTGGCGGGACAGTCCCGGTTTTAACAATTTGTGCCGCGTCAAAGGGTTTGACAAGGTGCTGCTTTTCAAAGGTGCTGCGCCGACAAAATGGTTGGCGAAGCAGCGCGTGTTCACACACTGCCCAAAGAGCGAGCATTCTGTTCGTTGCGTGTTACATTACAAGCGCAGAGCTCTCGACGGTCTCTCATACACGATCAAGCAGCTTTTTAAAAAATGATGTACGACGTATTGAAAGTGACTGCGCAATTTAGAGTCACAGCCTATTGTGATGTCATTGTTACCACCAAAATGTACCTGTTCGTATCACCTGATTCGGGATATATTTAGCAAAAAGAAGTATTTGATGTGTAACATCTTTCCTCCCGCTTTCCTGCAATCTGTGGCAGTGATTTAGTGAAAAAGGACGTGCGTAACAGGGAAGCGCGCGATGGAAAAAATAAACAATATAATGGCCAGCAAGAGCCATCACAGCGAAGACGCACACTTCCAACAGCCGACGCTTCAGATTTTGTAATATGATACGCGGCTGGTGTCAAGCGTGTGGATGTTGTAACTTTGATATATTTTGGCTTATTTCTTCAAAACTATCCAATAAATACTTTTTTTTTACATTAATATTAACAATAACCACCCTAAATGATTTACTTGCTCGAATTTTATGTAATGTATGTGATTATTTTTAAATATTTATTCGAAGTTTTAATATTTCATGCAGGCACACTACCGCCATCAATGAAAATAAATAAAAACATTTAATTAACCAAACATGTTTCTAAACAAAATGCATATGTAGTATATATGTACCTGCCTAAAAATTCAATAATAAATAAATGCACATACTTGTATTTACTTAATAAATATACAGGAATTATCTTTTATAAATTTTGATTTTAATTTCTGTTGCTGCTCAACTGATACTTTAAATTGTGATATGTGAAATGTAACACATCATACGCTACTACTGTAAGGCTCGCTCTTTTTTTTAAATATCCTATCACAGAGTATTGAATTGTAAAGAGATGAACAACCCCCATTTTTATGAGGGCATTGGGTCAGCGCAAAAGTTTGTCCCCCTTGCGTTTATTTAAGACACATTGAACTGCAGTTTAAGTATTTATTCTTGCATAATCAAATCCCCTAGTAAACAATACAACAATTATTATAAAATATATTATTTCGGTAATTACTTATTTATCTTTGCAACAAATTAAAAGATCAATGACAAATAGTAATGTATATGTGGTTAGAATATTTTGA
This sequence comes from Agrypnia vestita, assembly GCA_016648135.1. NCBI lineage: Eukaryota > Metazoa > Arthropoda > Insecta > Trichoptera > Phryganeidae > Agrypnia > Agrypnia vestita. The sequence continues at coordinate 62,982 of JADDOH010006102.1, read as the reverse complement.
GTTTGTTCAAATCTTTCAGAACAGTGCTGGATTTATGTCACAGAGACATTATTAATCAATTAATGTATATTATAGATCTATAATATACATTAATTGATTAATAATGTCTCTGTTACATAAATCCAGCACTGTTCTGAAAGATTTGAACAAACTCAAAATATTCTGAATTGTAAATACTGGTAAAAAGGAATTTAACAAAAAATGGAAATAATATTTTCTGGCGTATCCTAGTGTAATGCTAGTATTCGGATGAATTTCATTACACAATAAAGTATATTGCTCTCAAAATTCCGTAAAAAATCAATGTAGATTTTCTCATTAGCGACATCTGTGGGGATTTAGGGGAATGAAAATGGCTTTGTACAGGCCGCATGGAAAGGCGCTTACAACTCATATGTGAAAGCTTTCCACGCAATTTGAACATATATACAACTTCCAAAAAATGAATAAGCATGGTATATTCTATCATGGGTGGAAATGGCGAATGTTACAATTGTGTAAAGTGATCACTTAAGCCAACCATAAAGATAGGTCATAAGTCCTATATACACCCAAATGACTTCTATACCTACTTTCCCATAATAAAATACAGTTTCGTCTCTGTGAGATATCTATAATATACATTAATTTATATGTGGTTATGTTTGTTTCTGCTAATGCTAATCATAGTTGCAACAGCCAAAAACCATGAGTCAGTCGTTATTGAAGCATTCATACCACGCACGTGGATTTTTTTTATTGCAATTTTTCGATTGAGATTTCTTGGGCATTGGTTGTTCATGTTGCAGTGATGTCTATTAAGAGATACAGAATATGATTCTATTAAAATTTAATTGCTTGAAAAAGGATGAACAAAGAATTTTCGTAAGCTAAAACAAAAAATATAACAGGATTGGCGGAGCACGTTACACGGATAACTTAATTCTTATTATGACATTTATAGCAACATTTCACACGCAGGCCAGCATCACACGTATCGATGTGACAGACAAATTGTCATAGATATTTTGATATGTGCATCCCCGACAATGATTTCGAAATTTCGCCACTGCAGCGCTGCCGCCGCGCGCATATGACGCGTCTTTTGCCGGCAGTCATCTGTTCGATCGCAAAAAGGGCACCGACGGATATGTATCGTGGGATTCACCGTGAGGTTCACGCGGGATTTCATTTGTTAGTTATTGATATTATCAGTGCGAATGTGTAAGGTGTCTTTTGTCGGGCCTGGTACAGCCGTTCGGTCGCGATATCAAGTGAACGTTGTGAAGTAGTCGATTGGTGACATTCGCTCTTGTGTATTCGGAAGCCGGCGAAATCGCACAAGTTTTTAAATGGCCGCCGTCGCCGCAGAGTGAAAGGTTAACAATATCACGGAAATAGTGTTTTAAACGCCGATATTGTGATTTTATTTAATAATTGAGTGAATTTGTAAAGGTCTTCCAACGGTTAACAACGAATTTGTACTATAAGATCGATGTGCAAGTATAATCGTTCAATAAATACAGTTGTTTATCATAATTAATAAAAGGCGTCGCCAACCAGTGAATTTGTAAAAGTTTTCCAACGGATTACAACGGATTTGTACTATAAGATCGATGTCAATGTACAATCGTACAATAAATACAGCTGTTCCTGACGAGTCTCCCGAACACCAGCCGGCCAACGCCGACCTTGGCTAAGAGCGGCCCTCTCCAAGTCAAGTAGGAGAAAAGAAACCATAAAATGTAGAAACCATAAAACGAGAAAATGTAGTGTCATTTTTCTTGTATTTACAACTGTATCATTTACAAAAAACTTGTTCTAATATAATATTGTACTCAACATACTTCTTTCATTTACTTCCCGAAATCCACCAAACACACTCGTGAACCAGAACTACCCTGAAGATTGAGCAATATTCCCAACTGAGCTGGTCCAGGAATATCCTTCCCGCCATTGGGAAGGGAATTTAAATATGAAATCTGAGACGTCAAAAATAATTTATAATCTTTTTTTATACTATAACAAAAATCAAATAAATCAGCTTTTAAAACCTGCATATTGTTTATATGAAAGCAGTTCCTCCTATGTCCGTAGACGTAGTGTATATTTTCGATTGAAGATATAATTGAATTTTGAACGTGAAAATATTGATCATATTAAACTCAAGCCAGTATGCCTACTCATATGTTTTTTGAAGTTTGATTTGTTATTACAGGATTAATTGCACTGTGTACATGAACAAAGTTTTTCTTCAATGTGCTTAAGCAAATGTGCCTTCAAGCTTGTTTCATGAATACATGAATAATTGGATTGAAAACATGAAAAAAGTTTTTCTCCAATGTGCCCAAGCACATGTACTTGTAAACTTGATTTACTATTACACGAATAATTGCACTGTGAACATGAAAAGAGTTTTTCTTCAGTGTGGTTAAGCACATGTACCAGTAAGCTTGATTTATAATTGCCGGAATGATTGCACTGCGAATATGAGAACAGTTTCTTTCAACTATGCGAAAGTGTGTGACTTTTATATATTTTTATGTATTCTTACTGGAAAAATAACTACACTATTAACACGAAAACGGTTTTTCTCCAATGTGCTTAAGCAGATGTTTCTTTAAGTCTGATTTCCGATTGCAAGAATAATTACACTGTGAACAAGAAAATAGTTTTTCTCCAATATGCTTGAGAACATGAACATGAAAATCCGATTTACTATTACACGAATATTCGCACTGTGAACATGAGAATAGTTTCTTTCCAATGTGTAAAACCAAATGACTTTTTAAGCTTGATTTGCGACTGGACGAATAATTGCACTGTGAACATGAAAACGGTTTTTCTCCAGTGTGTACAAGTATATGTGTTTTTAAGCTTGATTTCTGACAGCACAAATAACTGCACTGTGAACACGAAAACGGTTTTTCTCCAGTGTGCTTAAGCACATGTCTCTGTAAGGTAGAATTATTATTGCACGAATAACTGCACTGTGAACATGATAACGGTTTTACTCCTGTGTGTAAAAGGATATGTCTTTTTAAGTTTGATTTCTGAATGCAAGAAAAACTACACTGTGAACATGAAAACGGTTTTTCTCCAGTGTGTAAAAAGGGTGTGTGTATTTAAGCTTGATTTCCGACTGCACGAATAACTGCACTGTGAACACGAAAACGTTTTTTCTCCAGTGTGCTTAAGCACATGTCTCTGTAAGGTAGATTTATTATTGCACAAATAACTGCACTGTGAACATGATAACGGTTTTTCTTCTGTGTGTAAAAGGATATGTCTTTTTAAGTTTGATTTCTGAATGCAAGAGAAACTACACTGTGCACATGAAAACAGTTTTTCTCCAGTGTGTGAAAAGGTGTGTGTTTTTAAGCTTGATTTATGATTGCACGAATAACTACATTGTGAACATGAAAACAATTTTTCTCGAGTGTGAATAAGGGTATGTGTTTTTAAGTTCGATTTCTGACTGCACGAATAACTGCACTGTGAACATGAAAACGGTTTTTCTCCAGTGTGTAAAACCATATGTCTTTTTAAGCTTGATTTATGATTATACGAATAACTGCACTGTGAACATAAAAAGGGTTTTTCACCAGTGTGTATAAGGGTATGTATTTTTAAAATTGATTTCTGACTGCACGAATAACTGCACTGTGAACATGAAAACGGTTTTTCTTCAGAGTGCTTAAGCACATGTTTTTTGTAAGGTTGATTTATGACTGCACGAATAATTGCATTGTGAACATGAAAAACTATTTTTTCGAGTATGTGAGAGGTGAATCCTCAAGGAAGCCTTCTGCTTACTCGTGTACGGGGACTGAGAACACGTAAATGCCTTCTCACCAGCGGGAGTAAGCGCATTTTCGCCGGGTGATTTTTTAGGGTTGGAAATGGTCTCCAGTTCCGGCTGCTTTCCAAGGGCAGGTGAAGTCATTGTTGGATCATCCGGAAAAGAATCGTGTGTTCTCATGATCTACAATGTTAATATTTTTTGTATAAATATAATGTTAATACAGTTCTGCATATTTATGCTCATAACGCTCAAATAATGATTTAATATTTACTATGGTACTCTGTGCATCCTAATAATAACAATAAAATTAAATATAGAGAAAAAATAACACGAAACATACTGAGCAAACACTAAGGTACTACATTGGATGCCTTTTAAAAAGTAAACAAAACATCGAGTATTTATATCCCTTTAGGTTTGCCCACTAAGGCTACAACAAACTTCTCGATTAAAAAACTAATTATGGATATAAAAATTATTGATGATGGGGGGTGGAGTAGCGGGAGAGGGCGAGAGGGATTGTCGGGTGGAAGAGTTACATTTTATTATTTTTAAAAAGAAAGTATCAAATTAATATGGTAAGGCAGATCATTTAAATATGAGAGAATAAGTGGGTTTAAAGGGGGGGAAGGGAGACGGTGACGTTGTTTCCCGCAGGGTACTTGAGAAAAAGTATTTTATATTCGGGTCAGATATGTCCACTGATGTAGACTCATTTGAATGGATAACAGATAGACAGATATTGAGCCTTAGAAGTATAGATAATGAAAGCCCAAATTAGTGTGTCTGCCTTGTAACATAGTAACAAGTAACATTTTATTTTAATAAAATTACGAAGACTGGTTAAATTTTAATAGGTAACAACTACGCATGAAACATTTTTCTGTCACGCGTTTTTTGAATAGAGTTATTTCAATAGGAACATATTTGTTTCCACAAAACTATAAACTAATTTTTATTTTATTTTATTTTGGGAAACATACAATACAATGTAATAAAAAGTTAATATAATATCGAAAAAATATTCATTTAGTATAACCAGTGAAGTTTTCTTGAAGCTGTTAAAAAAAACTAAGAAAAAAATGATAAAGAATATGTGATGAAAGTTAAAATATGATATTGCATAACTAGGGAAGGGTGGAAAGATGAAGGGATTCAATTAAGGAAGTATAATTTACTTAAATAATCATAAATGAGATAGCGAAGTTTCATTATAAATAGAAGCAAAATGTCGATAAAAATGTCTAGGTTATTTGTAGAATTTAACAGATTACAAACAGTTTTTTTAAGTAGTTAATCCTGCCAGTTTGGGTAAAATAAATTATATGACCGCGTTGAGTATGTAGGACAGCTTAAACCTATTTGATCTAATAAATAGGGTGAGCCAACCAAGTTACTCAAGATTTTATAAAGATAACACAGAACTTGTATGCATCTTCGATGTGATACAGGAGGGATTTTATGATAACGCTCGCTTTCTGTGCATGGGTTGAATTTTAAACGGGAACGGAAATTAAAAATATTGATAATTTTTTGTTGGATATTTTCAAGTCGCTCACTGTACGTAGAATAATGAGTATACCAGACTACTGATCCAAACTCCAGTTGACTGCGTACAAATGAAAAATACAAAGTACGTTGATTGGAATGGGTTTGTCATTCCGGCAATGAAACCAAGGAGTCGATAGGCTTTAGCAATTACCGATTCCATTTGTGAAATGAATGTTAATTTAGAATCTAAGATGACACCGAGATCGCTCACATAAGTGCAGATGTTAAGTTGCTTATTGTTGAGATGATAATTACAGAATTATGTTTTTCTATAAAAATCAAATAAAAGTCAACAAGTTTTCCTAAAAGTTGTGAAGTTTTGACTTTAAATGTCCTCAAATTCAGTATTCTGAAGCGAGGGCAATGGTGAGCGAACGTGAGAATTTGGTATTACGATTTCGTAGTAGAAAATATATGAGAATGACTTGACATATTCCATCTTTTATACCAATCCAATACCAAAGTCAATGACTGTCTGTTCTTTATACAAATCTACACCGTTTGACGGAACTGACCCAATTTTGCATACTTGTTCATCAGGATCCGGCGGGTAAAAAGGCGACGATTCCCCCTGTCTCTTTAAACCACACCTTCCTCTGATATGTTTTCTGTACAAATCTACACCATTTGCCGGTCTGACCCAAATTTTTCCTTCTTATTCTTTAGGTCCTATTATAGTATACCTATATAAGAACACATCATGCTGTAACGATCACACTAAGTGCAGGATCTACTTCACGGATTGATTATCCAAGAGAATTAACTCCTGCTCACCAGGGCGCTGATCGGCTCTCCTGGAGTACTCCGAGCACCCCTGCTTGATGTCAGGATAGGATATATCCACATCACTGTATCTCTCTAATGAGGTTAGGAAAACGGGATACATATATAGAAGTCTGAGAAATGTGGTAGATATTATATCCCTCAGGACTATATATTATTCCATCACTCAATCCCTATTATCATATGGCATAATTGGATGGGGAGGGTGTGTCAAATCAGTCATGGATCCGCTGACAAAATCACAAAAATGCATCATGCGTATAATCACCAAGAAATCGAGAATGTTTCCTTCAGATGATTTGTTTGGAATATGTAACGTTCTTGACCCGAGACAATTATACCTAAAAACCATACTTTTAAAATTCCACAAGGACAAGGTAAACTTTAATCGTACACAACAAACACGGGTTACAAGATTGGCAAATGCAATTAATTTTGAGGTACCTAAAAGGAAAACGTCTTTTGGGCAAAGACAATATAATTTCACTCCCCCGCTTGTCTTCAATAAGTTACCTAATGAAACTAAAGAAATAACTGTACACAAACCTTTTAAACATCATATCAATAAGTTTATAAAAATATCAGGTAGAAGGTATGCTGAAGAAGTGATCCGCCCTTGACCTCTGAATTGGCAAAAACTATTTATATAATTTATAGTATACTACAATATAATATTTATTTTTGTACTTAAATTTTTATCTTAATTTTGTATATGTATTTTCTTTTCTTTTCTCTTAGATTTATTCCTATGATGTACCTTAAATTTTTATCTTGATTTTATATGTATATTTTTTCTCTTTATTTTCTTTTAGATTCTTCAAGTGTCATTTTTATCCACTAAATAAATACCATATGAGAATAACTGCCACAGAACAGGTTTTTACCTAGTGTGGTAGTTATTAGTATCTTGTATCTACTAATCTTAATGTAATGTAAATAATAATAATAAATAAATAATAAAAATCATGAGAGTTAATTATCACCACGGAACCAACCCTCGAAAAGAACCAAACTGTAAAGTACAATTTAGCTCATCCACCTCAGCGGCTGCATCAGATGCGAGCATTTGTCATCGCTGACAATAAATTAATATTGAATAGACTCCTCACCGGCGCGCTGATCGGCCTTCCTGGAGTACTCCGAGCACTCCTGCTTGATGTCAGGATACGACATCTCCATCTCCGTGTAGGACGCTCCACCGCCTGCTCCCTCATCGCCGCTCCCGGCTGCAGACCCTGGCTCGGGCTTGATGGCAGGAACATCTTGGTCAGCGCGGTTCATGGTTACGTTGATACGTGTTTAGCAAATGGCGAGTGTAGAATGACTCACGTCCATAGACACTTGGAGGGCATAGACAAATAATTGTATTAATTATCCGATAGGTAGGACTACAAATAATTTGAATATCTTAACTATCTCCATTTCATTAATGTTATTTATTTATTTATTTTATTTATATATTTCAAACAAAATTTACAGAAAATATGAAATAAGAAAAATATAAAGGTATACAGGAAAGATAAGATTAGGAAAATTTAAAGGAATAAATGAAATGAAATATAAATTACTTGTAATATTTATTGCTTTATTTTTATGGGTAATGAATTACTTTCTTGCATTAATTATTATCCTGCTCACTTTCTCCCTCTCCGATCACGCACCGCTCTCTCCCCACATTCCTCTCTCTTCCTTCACAAATACAAATCCAAAGGTGACGATATAAACTATGATACAAGCTTATAATTATAAAACAATATGATAGATATTAGCTACACTGTAAAATAATAAGAAAGTGAAAAGAATAAAGATACCAAGAATAATGCCAAATATTCATGAGATTATTTTGTGTGTAGATAAATATATGGCAAGGAAAAATTAGATAAGTCAGAAAATCAAATAAAAAGTGTATATTTTTTAATCTTTTGAAAAACGATAAATGACATGATTAATTTTTTTTTAATTTTGCAAGTAACAACGACATTAGTCAACTTGGTTCAACATTATTGTGCGAAAAACAAAACCACTGGCGCAAAAATTAGATAATAATAGCAAATGTTTTGAGAGATATTTCATAAATGAACGAAACTCGAAAACGAAATTTTCTTTGGCTGTCCTGAAAACCTGCATTTTTTAACTTATTCAATTGCTCCCTTCGGTAAAATCAACTGTAAACAGATAAATGTGTTTACAGTTGATGTTAACATTCCGGAACAGGAAGATCGGAAATAGAATCGAGCGCCTGAGCGGGGTAAAAAGTAAACTCAAACATATTTGCGTATTAATGAAGTAGAATAATGGTTTTAGTTTCATTTTTATTCAATGTAATCACAATTTGTCATCATTTTATACAAGACTGTAGGATTTTGAAGTCTCATCACTCACAAGCGCCCGACCGATGGAAGCTGCGCGAGCAATGACGTAAGCGGATGTGCCTCGATCGCATACACACCGCGTGGGGGCTCTGAGCCAGGAAGGGAGGGAAGCTTGCGGAGGCAACGAGCCAATATTATTATATTTATCTAAAAATGCGTTCAACCAGAAGTGGCACGGAATTATTGGGATTTTTAAAAACTAGCTGTTCATACCCGGTGTTGCACGGGTTAAGGATTAAGTTAAAATTAAATTTGTGAGGGTAAACAATGTGTCGATTCTAACGGTATAGATTTGCATCGAAAATATATCAGGGGGAGGGGAAAGGGTAAAAGAGTAGGTGTGGGGAAATGTCACCAATGTTAACCACCGGATTCTAAAGAATAAGTTTCCAAAATTTGGGTCCGATCGGTCGAACGGTTCAGATTTGCATTGAAAATATAACAATGGGGAAGAGAAGGGGTAAAATGATTGGGGGAAATGCCACACATTTTTCCCGCCGGGTCCGGAAGAATAAGTATCCAAATTTTGTGTCCGATCGGTCAAACGGTACAGATTTGCATAAAAAATATATTAGGGGAGGGGAAGGGTTAAAAAACTAGAGGGGAAATGGCGAATATATTACCTGCCGGGTCCTAAAGCATAAGTATGCAAAATTTGAGTCGAATGGGACAACGGATTTGTATAGAGAACAGACAGAGAGACAGACATTGAGTTTTATATGTACATACAAGCACAATCGGGATAAAATTATGAGACACATTTAACATTCATTTCAATGTAAAATTTTGTTTAAATCTACTGTAATATGATCAAAGTTCTTCAACAAGCATAGTACCCCAAACTTATCGACGAAAATTACACTCAGTATTTCTATCGAATGAAGGAGACGTCGCCCAAGGTGACGTCGAAGGCGCCGCCTTAATAGAATGCGTTATTTACGAGATTGAGGATGCTGAACCAAATAAAACTTTACTGTATGGAGCGCCAAACTTGAAGACCTTCAGGAAAAAGCTGGACATTTATGCACCAATGAAGTGTAAGCCGACACCTCCAACAAAGCAGACGAGTATGCACTCCAGACCCCCCTCTAGCAGCGCAGCCCACAGCAATAGTATCAGGTGCTCTGTTAGTTGCCAATTTAAAAAAAAATCATTTTATTTGACATTTAAAAAAAAAAAAATACTGGCTTTTATGACTCATCATATTTTACCTTGCTAGATATGTATCAAAAGAACAACTTTGCATACTAAACTCAAAACACACTTTGTAGGAGTAATCTAAGGATTTTACAAATTACTCACTTCAATGCAGAACGTAATTTTGACATTATTGTAGCTTTCTTGATTTATGTTTGTAGTTTAATTTCATAATTTGTATAAACGCATTTAGAGAAAATTGTGAGGTCAAAAACACTGTGTGGTTAATCACACATTGAAGACTATAACATTAGTGAAATGGAGATTGTGAGGAAATTCAAATTATTTGATGTCCTACCTATCGGATAATTAATAAGATAATTTGTCTATGCCCTCCATGGTAGGAAGTCATTCGACAGACGCCATTTGCTTAGCACGTGTCATCGCTCATCCTCCTTGGAAGAAATTAGAAACATGAACCGCGCTGACCGAGATGTTCCTGCCGTCAAGGCCGAGCCAGGGTCTGCAGCCGGCAGCGGCGATGAGGGAGCAGGCGGTGGAGCGCCCTACACGGAGATAGAGATGTCGTATCCAGACATCAAGCAGGAGTGCTCGGAGTACTCCAGGAAGGCCGACCAGCGCGCCGGTGAGGAGGCTATTCAATATTAATTTATTTGGATCGTGTGAAATGCTCGCACCTGATATGACCGTTAAGATGGATCAATTAATTGTTCTTTACGGTATGGATCCAGTTTTTATTGAGGTTTTGTTCCGTGATGATAATTGAGTCCCCTGATTTCAACATATTTGAGTAGCTTTTAGTGTTAATAAAGTTATTCGACTTTTAGTTTCCAAATTTTATCCATACATTTTGACATTTGAGACATTTTAGCTATGGTTAACATCAGGTTTACTAAAACCATAGATAAGAGAGAAGTTTGAGTGTTTTATGTAAAAAAATAATTACGATGCTTTTAATTAAATGAATCAAAGGTTCTGTACATATCTAGGGTGGAAAGTCAAAAGGGCGTAAGTGATAATTTCGAACTTTACAGGAGAGCAAAATTCTGTCAATCTGATTTTGTCAATATTTATTTTATTATTAAACGGTTTCCATATTTGTTAATCCAATACACATACGGAAATCGTTTTAAAATAAAGGAAATATTGACAAAACATTATTTTTCCTTCCTGTAAAGTTCGAAATGATCACTAACTCCCTTTTGGCTTTCTAGCTACGATATCCAATCTTCTAATGATGTTACTCATCAAATTTTCATTTTTACTCCCAACTCGAAGTAAACTCCAAATGAATTTTCATATTTTCCATTTATTTATTTTTATTTGCGAATTCTTGAAATGCAGTCTCACGCAGATTCTGATTCGCTAAATATCCTAATATTTAGAATTCTTGACATATGTTTTCATTCACATATACATGTACTTGTTTGGTGTACTAAACGATGGAAGTGAACAGTTCAGTTGAACGATACGGCTAACGAGAGTTCAATCAACTGAACGAATCTCATTATGAATGCCTGCAGACCTTTTAAATGGATGTTTCTGCGTAGATTATGCTTAAATAATGACATTTTGAAATAAGCGAAGCTTTTATTACTAATATAGGGAAGCAGTACACGACATAATCTTTATTTCGTGTTGACTTCTTGTTTGTGCAAATAATTATTGTATCATTTGCCGACAATAATAAGATTCTTAAAATAATTAACACTACCCATGACTGCCTACTCCTTCAATCTGATATTGACTCCTTTGACAATTGGTGTAAAGTAGACGGCCTAGAACTTAACATAAATAAATGTACAATAATGTCATTCTATAGATCAAAAACGCCTATTTCTTTTGACTACAAAATATAAAATATAAAATTGGATCTAGTTAAGTCTATCAAGGACCTCGGAGTTATTCTATTATTATTACATTTAATGAGCATATAGATTATACGGTAAATAAATCCTTAAAACTTTTAGGCTTTGTCGACAGAATGTCTTCTGATTTCACTTGATGTTCACTTGTCCGTCCTATCTTAGAATATGCCTCTGTGATTTGGTCTCACTTGAAACTGAAAACTTCGCCATCACGTTGTGAATTGTATTTCCGCTAATTTTAAATCAAACCTCTGTGTTTTGAGCCGCTCACGCGAGTACGCGATATATAATATAAATTGAAGAGACAGTTTCGCATTACCTGCAAGTGCACGATATTCAGCGCGCCTATCGAAAGGAACTTTAAATTAAATAATCGCATGGAAGGAACCCCGCTGTTTGTGCAAGAGATAAAGGATCCAGCTATCTGGTAAGTCGATGTTATTCTTGGGTGGTTTTTTTTTGGTTCTTAGTTTAATATTTTTGATTCCAGAACTGGGTTCCAGCAATGTGGTGTCTCCAGCCGACAGCGGCGATGAGGGAGCAGGCGGTGGAGCGCCCTACAGTGATGTGGATATATCCTATCCTGACATCAAGCAGGAGTGCTCGGAGTACTCCAGGAGAGCTGATCAGCGCCCCGGTGAGCAGGAGTTAATTCCCTTGGATTATCAATCCGTGAAGTAGATACGGCACTTGGTGTGACCGTTACAGCATGATGTATAATTATATAGCTGTACTAGCTGTTCGTACCTGGTGTTATACGAGTTAAGGATTTAGTTATAAATTAGTTTGTGGTGGGACACAAAATTTCCACTAGTTCTATTTAATCTAGGATGGGATGAATGGAATGTCCAGGAAAGAATTATGGCCTGTGTATTCCGCTGGGACCTAAGAGTTAAAGAATAAGAATGCAAAATTTGGGTCAGATCGGTCAAACGGTGTAGTTTTGTACAGAGAACATACAGATATTGATTTTTATTGTAACGAAGATGGAATACGTCAACGCATACTCATATATTTTCTACTATGGATAGGTACCACCAAATTTTCACGTTCGCTCACCATAGCAGATTATTATTGCAAAAATAAAGAATTTGAGGACATTTTAAGTCAAAACTACACACCTTACAGGAAAAACTTGTTGACGTTTATTTGAAAATTATTTGATATTTATAGAAAAACATTATCTTATAATTATCATCTCAACAATAAGCAACTTAACATCTGCACTCAAGTGAGGGATCTCGGTGTCATCTTAGATTCTAAATTATTTAATCATTCCACATATGGAATCGGTAATTGCTAAAACCTATCGACTCCTTGGCTTCATTGCCAGAACGAAAAAACTATTTCAATCACCATTTATATTGAGAACTTTGTATTTTTCATTTGTACGCAGTCTACTGGAGTTTGGATCATTAGTCTGGAATAATCAATATTCTAAGCACAGTGAGTGACTTGAAAATATCCAACACAAATTTCTCAATATTTTAAATTTCCGTTCCCGTTTAGAATTAAAACTTATACGTAGAAAGAGCGTTATCATAAAATCCCTCCTCTGTCACATCGAAGACGCATACAATATCTGCGTTATCTTTGTAATCTTAGTTTGTAGTTTTGAGGAAACAAATAAGTTCCTATTGAAATAACTCTGGTCAAAAAACGGGTGACAATAAAATGTTGCATATATTTGGGCTTTTATTTATAATTATTAGACTCAATGTCTATCTGTTCTCCATACAAATGAATCTACATCAGTGGACATATCTGACCCGAATATTGCATACTTTTTCTTAAGTACCCTGAGGAAAACAAAGGCACCATTTCCCTCCCCCCCTTTAAACTCACTTATTCTCTCAGATTTAAATGTTCTGCAATGCAATCTTAATTTGATACTTTTTTTTCTAAATTATAAAATGAAACTCTTCTCCCAAACCATCCCCCTCTCCCGTTACTCCACAATTATAAATGATAAATTAAGGGAAAAGCAAATCAATAATTTTTGTTTGCATAGTTAGTTTTTTAATCGAGAAGTTTGTTACAGCCTTAGTGGACAAACCTAGTAATCAATGAATTTGTTTGCTTTTAAAAAGGCTTTCAATGCGGTACCTTAGTGCTCTGTATGTTTCATGTTAATTTTTTTCTGTATATTTATTTTTATTATTATAAATAGTATGCACACATTACTTCCTTATCTGATCATTATGAACATAAACATTCCAGAACTGTATTAACAATTTATTCATACAAAAATTATTAACATTACAGGTGTCTTGAGAGCACAAGATTCTTTTCCAGATGATCCAGCTATGACTTCACCTGCCCTTGGAAAGCAGCCGGAACTGGAGACCATTTCCAACCCTAATAAAATATCCTCAGGCGAAAATGCGCTTACTCCCGCTGGTGAGAAGGCATTTACGTGTTCTCAGTCCCCGCACACGAGCAAGCAGAAGGCTTCCTTGAGAATTCACGAAGTCTCTCATACTCGAAAAAATAGTTTTACATGTTCACAGTGCAGTTATTCGTGCAGTCATAAATCAACCTTACAAAAACATGTGCTTAAGCACTCTGGAGAAAAACCGTTTTCATGTTCACAGTGCAGTTATTCGTGCAGTCAGAAATCAAGCTTAAAAACACATACCCTTATACACACTGGAGAAAAACCGTTTTCATGTTCACAGTGCAGTTATTCCTGCAATCATAAATCAAGCTTAAAAACACATACCCTTATACACACTGGAGAAAAACCGTTTTCATGTACACAATGCAATTATTCTTGCAGTCAGAAATCAAGATTAAAAACACATACCCTTATACACACTGGAGAAAAACCGTTTTCATGTTCACAGTGCAGTTATTCGTGCAATCATAAATCGTACTTAAATGAACATGTGCTTACGCACACTGGAGAAAAACGGTTTTCATGTACACAGTGCAATTATTCGTGCAGTCGTAAATCGAACTTACAAAAACATGTTTTTAAGCACACTGGAGAAAAACCATTTTCATGTTCAAAGTGCACTTTTTCGTTCAGTCAGAAATCTAACTTAAAGATACATGTGCTTAAGCACACTGGAGAAAAACGGTTTTCATGTTCACAGTGCAGTTATTCGTGCAGTCAGAAATCAAGATTAAAAACACATACCCTTATACACACTGGAGAAAAACCGTTTTCATGTACTCAATGCAGTTATTCGTGCAGTCGGAAATCAAGCTTAAAAAAACATACCATTTTACATACTGGAGAAAAACCGTTTTCATGTACACAATGCAATTATTCTTGCAGTCAGAAATCAAGATTAAAAACACATACCCTTATACACACTGGAGAAAAACCGTTTTCATGTTCACAGTGCAGTTATTCGTGCAATCATAAATCGTACTTAAATGAACATGTGCTTACGCACACTGGAGAAAAACGGTTTTCATGTACACAGTGCAATTATTCGTGCAGTCGTAAATCGAACTTACAAAAACATGTGTTTAAGCACACTGGAGAAAAACCATTTTCATGTTCACAGTGCACTTTTTCGTTCAGTCAGAAATCTAACTTAAAGATACATGTGCTTATGCACACTGGAGAAAAACGGTTTTCATGTTCACAGTGCAGTTATTCGTGCAGTCAGAAATCAAGCTTAAAAACACATACCCTTATACACACTGGAGAAAAACCGTTTTCATGTTCACAGTGCAGTTATTCCTGCAATCATAAATCAAGCTTAAAAAGACATATCCTTATACACGCTAGAGAAAAACCATTTTCATGTTCATAGTGCAGTTACTCGTCCTTTAGGCGATCGTCTAGCAGAATAAGCAAATTTCACCATTTTTTCTCATATCTTCTCTTGCGTTTTTTATTACATATTTGTAAGGAAATACCTCATTTTAAAATTTATTCATCAGGTTACATATATTTTGCGTTTTTTATTACATATTTGTAAGGAAATACCTCATTTTAAAATTTATTCATCAGGTTACATATATTTTAAATACGAATATCTTATTAAAATGACATAAACAAATTAAATAATTGATTAATAAATTACCAAACCTTCGATGTTTTAAAAATGAAGAAAATTGCTCCACTTTGTGGGCCTTTTATGACTGAACGGCGTGTGAGATGTCTTTTTTATTCAATAATATTACAAAGTAAACGATTATCTTAAATTTGTTACAATTATAAAAAAATCTGTTAATACGTTTACATGCAATTTATGTTTTAAAAATACTGTTTTTTAAAAATATTTTATTTTTTTGCGGGTCTTTTTCAACTCTTTTTACATGGTTGACAACTTTTTTACTTCAATAGTCAAAAGAATAGATATTATAATTTTACAAAAAAAATCAAAATCTTTGTCGATATTCCCGATTTTAGTTATTTAATCAAGAAGCAACGTATTTATGACACAATACGCAGTGCCTTGATTAAATAGCTAAAATCTGAAATCGAGAATAATTTTTTGATTTTTTTGTATTAATTTTAAAATAAAAATGTCCATTCCTTTAATTTATTAAAGAAAAAAGTTATAAACTATTTTAAAAGGATAGAAAAAAACAAAAAATAAAAATAATTTAAAAAACAGTATTTTTTAAAACATAAATTGCATGTAAACGTATTAACAGACTTTTCTATAATTGTAACAAATTAAGATAATCGTTTACTTTGTAATATTATTGAATAAAAACGACATCTCACACGCCGTTCAGTCATAAAAGGCCCACAAAGTGGAGCAATTTTCTTCATTTTTAAAACATCGAAGATTTGGTAATTTATTAATCAATTATTTAATTTAGTTAATGACACTTTAATAAGATATTCGTATTTAAAATATTTGTAACCTGATGAATCAATTTTTTAAATTAGATATGTTCCTACAAAAATGTGATAAAAAACGAAAGAGAAGATATGAGAAAAAATGGTGAAATTTGCTCGTTCTGCTAGACGATCGCCTTAAAGAACCATGTGCTTAAGCACACTGGATAAAAACTACTTTCATGTTCACAGTGTAATTATTCATGCAATCATAAATCAAGCTTATAGGTACATTTGCTTAGTCATATTGGAAAAAACTTTTTTCATGTTCACAGTGCAATTATTCGTGCAATTGGGAATCAGATTTAAAAAGGCATACGCTTTTACACACTGGAAAAAAACTGTTATAATATTCGCAGTGCAATATAAATCAAGGTTACTGGCGCATGTGCTTACGCACACCGGAGAAAAAATATGTTCATGTTCGCAGTGCAATTATTCATGCATTCATAAATCAAGCTTGAAGGCACATGTACTTGAGCACATTAAGGAAAAACTTTTTTCGTGTTCACTGCAATTATTCATGTTATCTTAAATCAAACTTTGTGAAACATGTGCGTAACCACTCTAGAAAAAAACTGTTTCGGTGTTCACAGTGCAATTATTCCTGGAATCCCAAATTAAGCTTCAAATAACATATGATGAGGCACACTGTTTTCAGTTTAGTATAAGAAATATTTTCATGTTCACAGTTCAATTGTATCTGCAATCGAAAATATACACTGTCTACGAACACAGGAGGAACTCTTTTCATATTAAAAGTATGCAGGTGTCAAAAGCTGATGTGTAAGATTTGCCCGTCACATCGATACGTGTGATGCTGGCCTGCGTGTGAAATGTTGCTATAAATGTCATAATAAGAATTAAGTTATCCGTGTAACGTGCTCCGCCAATCCTGTTATATATTTTGTTTTAGCTTACGAAAATTCTTTGTTCATCCTTTTTCCACTGAAGATAACGTGGATATACCTCTCTATTTAACTACATCTCTGATGAAGAATTGAAAGAAAAACTCGTAAATAACAAATTAATGCATCTACAAATTGTAGAATTTCTCTGTCACACAAGCAGTACAGCAACGTGTTATGCCTATGACGGCAGGTTCTGAGTGTGTTTTAGGTCAAAACCATTAAAACAGATTAACAAGAAACAGAAATGACTGCAAAATGCCGGTATAATAGTAAATTTTCTTTCGAATAATAAATTCCTATTTAATACGAAAATATTATTTTATACAAAATTACTTTGTTATATATTACTTAATAATATTGTTTCATGTCTAAAAATGTAAAGTTTTGGGGTCTTGCATTTCATGATTTCGGTCTCTGTTTTATTGCAGTTGAAAGAAAGCATACAAAGCACAGAGACCAAAAAAAATACAAACATGAAAAAAAAAAAATTTAAAAAAAACATTTAAAAAAAAAATCTCTCTATATCGGTAGAGGTCTAACAGTAGTATGGAAATTAAAAACGGAATATATCTAGTCGCAATGAAAATTTTGATACCTCTTTAATAGAAATCCCCATACAGCAGTCGCGTGCAGTGGGAACATTGAAGCAATGACTTTTTTGTAAGCGTATCTAATGGAAAAAAAATAGAAATCAAATATTTACGCTACAGATTTTTATGATATATCACAATATGAATACTATGATAACAATTGTGATAGAAATATTACGAAATATGTTGTATCCCGTAAAAGTCATGCTGCGATGTTCCCACTGCACGCCCCTGATTGACAGGACACCCTATACATTCTCACTGTTTATGTATCACCGTGTGAAATTTTTTATATTTAAAAAAAATTTTAACATCAATAACATTTCACATGTTTAGTATGTGCCAAGTTGCAGAAGTCCAAAACAGTAGGTATAAGCAGGTGATGAAAAAAAGGCAGAAGAAGATGTCCAGTCGGCGTAGGTATAAGGCACAGAACGGAATGGCTCTAGCCCGCCAGCTGAATTCTTTATATACAAAAAGCGGACCCCCCCGGACTGTTTTCCGGGGGCCAATCACAAATAATATCGATATTATTTTTTCAAAAATGTAAGGGGAATAAGCTTTTGGCGACCAAAAAAAAATAAAGGTCACCGGAAAAAATATATCGATTATCCGAGAAAAAATATCGATGACCAAAAAAAGGTCGCCAGAAAAAAAAGTGAAAAAAGAAACTATCGATGTATCAAAAAAAATATATCGATATTCGATATATCCCGAAAAAATATATCGACGATAAATATCGAAATTTTTCAATAAAAATATCGATATTTTTTACCCATCCCTACTGGAGAGCAGTTGACAAGTTCCCCTGAGGGTAAGAAAACCTGAATACAGAAATTTGAACCAACATATTAATTAATTATAAAGCAAATCGGCATATTCTAATATGCGGTAGATCGTCGATTATCCGAACTAATTGGCGGACGTGGGTGTTCGGAAAACCGGTATTTTCGGATAATCGAACTGTATTGATTCAGCCATTTTTACAGTACGTACAGGTGAATGAAAACCATATTTACATTTATATCTTTAATGACAAATAGGAATTAAACCCAAAAAAGGGCAGATAATCTTGTGATAAAACATGTATTAAAAATATTCAAGTTTGGCTATTTTACACTGTCCCATGCTGCTCTGATCATGTAGGACGCATCTTTCAAATCATTCAAATATTTTTATGATTTCTTATCATGCTTTCTTCTCCCTCCCCTTCTTTTTCCAAAAGTAACTTACGTAACAATTCTTTTCTGTTTGAAAATGTTAATAACGCCTTGATCCATGGGCTGTAATAATGAAGGCACGTTATGTGGAAGAAACATGACTTTTATAAACTCGTCTTTTTCATTTAAATGTCACATGGTGGACGAGTTGGACGGTATCAAGAAGCAATAATGTTTTCTCTCTTTTATCATTTTTTAATTTATGGGCTTTTACAGAGGGTATAAAAGCTTCTGTAAACCATTCCATGAAAATTGTACCATCCATCCAAGCTCTCTTTTGCGAAGTGTAAACGATAGGCATCGCAGACATATTAACGTGTTTGAAACAACGTGGTTTCTTGCTTTTACCAATTACAAGTATGGGCAATTGGTGGGTGCCAGCAGCATTAGCACGTTCTAAGGCAGTGATACGATCCTTGCATATTTTAGGACCAAGTTCTGTTAATTCACGACGTGAAGCAAGAGTTTTTCGTGGCAAAGCTTTCCAATTGAGTCCGGTTTCGTCTGCATTGTAAACGTTTTCGAGGGCGTAATTTTCTTTCGAGTTTATTTTCACGCGGCAAAATTTAGTTTATCGACTAGCGGCTACTTGTAAATTGACATACGAGTACAATTTACAAAGTGCACGAGCACTGCAGCGCGGGAGGCGGGAGAGGGTAGGCACGCGCGGGTCGGGCGGGCGTAGTAGTTCGGCGTTCGAATAATCGACGCTCTACTGTATTGTAAATCGACATCTTGCGGTGGCGTTGGCCACCCTCCACCATTGGAACTTACCGCAGAAGCGGCAAGACTGGGACAGACGGTCCGATCACCGCATGGTCGAGTACTTGGCGGACTACGCGAGGGTTGCGTGCAAGCAGTGCGGAGACGGGGTCCCCACCTGGGCCGCCCTCAATGAGCCCATGCAGTCCTGCCTGGAAGGATACGGGCTGCTGAACATAGCTCCAGCGCCGAATCACCACATCATCAGAGAATGCCTCTGCACGGATTGCCTTCTCAAGGATCACGCTAGAGCCATGTTAATTTTAAAATAAGAAACCTAACCTTTGAAGAACTAATCTCACGCTAGAGCCTGGTCAATTTTAACGTGAGAAACCTAACCTTTGACAACACCACCTTGGCGGTGAATCATAATGCCTTTTGTAAGATATGGAATCTGTTCTGGGGAAATTTTTGTTCATGATGAAAGATAAATGGGAGAAATTAATGTAATACTCTAAATCATTAAATGTTCGAGTATTTGTACTGGTAATCTGTGTTTTATTGTGAACTTACCTTTCATTGAATCGGACACCTATTACTGTGTAAGTCATTCTTATGTTTGTTTTCCGATTTCCATTCTATCAGGGAATGGCTGTCGGCTCATGACCCTGACAAATTTTATGAGCTCTTGTTTCTCCGAGGAGGCAGTCGGTGAGAGACGATGGGTCAAAAGAATTATTCGTTCAAGTCCTCGCGAATTGTATCTTGAAGACCAGTGTAAAATTTCATCAAGATCGGTTGAGTAGTTTTAGAGAAATTTTGTCAACCGACTTTTAAAATACAGTTTCGAGAAAAACGAGTTTAAAGTTTTGAGTAACAATGAAACTGGAAAAAATATTTTTTTACTTACATTGAATCGTAGATTCCTGGGTGATAAAGTAAGGAACCTGCAGCAGCTGCAATGTCCAGGGCATCCTTTTGCTCCTGTCTATGACGGATCCTGGCTTCGCGAGTCTCGCTCGAAGATTTTTTTTCGGCTGCGCAAACACGGCTTTCATCAGAATTTCGGGCATATTCGTGGAAATTTCGGCCATGTTTTGAATCCATACCGTACATAAATAATAATAAAGCTGATTTTACTTTATTAAAAGTGCAAGCAGCGACCAATGCAGCAATATTAACGATCTTTGAACCAGCAGGAAGTTTTTTGGAGTAATTTTCCAGATTAACTGGTTCAAGCTTTCATTATTATTTTGTGTGAAACCTCGTGATTCAAGAAGTAATCACCAACTGACGTATTTCAAACTAGTTGCCTTTAGAAAGGAAAGCAATGGACAATAAGGACGGACAAACAATAGACGAGCAGCTACTCCAATATACCTGCGGCGCGCTGAGCTCGAGTGCGCACCTTCCCAAGGCTGTATCTTCGAAACTTTTATTCAGATCGACTTGAAAATTCAGGATAATATTCTCGAGATGTTGTAGAAATTAAGAAGATAATAAAAAAAATCGATTTTTTGAAGCCGCGAAACCTGTGTAACCCCTTAATCCCGTTACTAAATAAACGTCTGTCCATAATTAGTCATTGCAATTAAAGGAATGAAATACTTGTCAAACAAATTTAGGATTACATCTTCGAAACTATCCAATAAATACTTAATTTTTTTACATTAATGTAAACAATAAGTACCCTTAATGATTTACATTCTCAAATTTTACGTAATTTATGTCATTATTTTTAAATATTTATTCAAAGTTTTCATACAACATGTATGGCGGCACACTACCGCCATCTATGAAAATAAATAAAAACATATAATTGACCAAACACATTTCTAAACAGAATGCGTATGTAGATACACGGTACCTACCTAGTGCGGCAAAATTCAACAATAAATAAATGTACATACATTTTCTTTACTTGTATTTACTGATTAATAAATATGTAGGTATTGGCTTTTTAAAATTTTGTTTAAGTGCTTTGCTTGCATTTAAACAAATGCTCAATTGATATTTTTAATTGTGAGATTTACAATTAAAAATAAAAGTGTAGACAGTAAATGATTCGTAATTAATGCAAAATTTTTTGATGCATATTTTTTTTGAATACTTCGTTGCCACTTTAATGGGCTACCATAGCCAGGCTTGAAGTTTAACCAGAGTAGTAATAAATTTAAAAAAATATATTGAAGTATTGTTAAAACTGAAAAACTTTTTTTTAATTTACTGAACGATTATTAAATAAAGAGGAATAATATATAATTTTCGTTTCAATATTTTTTTGCGCGAAGATTATCCTGCTCATTTTTTTTTCACATCCACAACGGGTAACTGCATTTGTACAATTTACAATTTTTATTGTAAATTGTACAAATGTACAATTTGTAAATTACAATTTTTATAATTTATTTAGGTTATATCTGTCCAACATAGTTAATCTAATTGATACTATTATTTTTATCATGTATTGGATGGCAAAATAATACGAATGTGTGTAAGCTCCCAAGTATTGCTTTTATCCCCGTCCTGGTACCAGTGAGGGTCGGCTGTGTGAAGATAATGTATTTCATATAATCTTGCTGACACTACTCATGCTTACTGCTTGCTTAACTTCTAAGCTTTGATCTGTTTAATAATCTGACCCATTTGGGTAGGAATATATTGTTATCGCTTTAGTCTTTCCTTTGCAATAAGCGTATTAAAAATAATCAAGGCTAAACAAAATATATAATTTTAATCTTAACTGTGGGAGCGGATCGCACGTTTATTAGTTTAGCGCAACTCGACAGGACAGGCATCAGGATAGACAGGAATTGCAGGGGTCCTGGCTTGCCTGGATATCCTCGAGCTGGATGCCAATATGGCACCCTCGTTGCTCCCGAAGGAATGAGCGTTTCACGCACTTCTGCCGAAGGTCCTTTTGGGTTGCCTTCATCGGCCGCGCGGCTTGGCAGCGAGTCTCCCCAGGGCAGCGCTGATGGCTGGGATCGAGATCCGTAATGTACCGCGCCACGTTTCCTCGCGCACCGGCCTGGCTCTCGAGCCGCGAGCCCCCACACCGCCTGCTTGAGTCTGGTTCGGGTTTCAGGTCCCGTGAACTTAGCGGGTGGGTCGCAAGGTGGCGACACTAGTCCGTGCCCTCTGTAGCGTGTCTCGATACAAGGCCATGCCAGAAGGAAAGGGTAAAGGTAAAGCGAGGAAGTGGAACAAAATAATATATTAGTCAAGTTGCGCCAACACGAATAAATAATGTTGGTAATGTTAACAGACGATGAAAATTCACTACCACATTAAAATCATTCCAACGTGTCATGCATCTCCTCGGATGGATGACGCTTGCACGTCCAGCGGCTGCGTGTCAGGCCCGAGGTGGTGACTGCTCCGGAACACTCAGAGGGATTGATGAGGAGACTCTTGGCAGGCTGGAAGCCGATGACTTGAGATCTGAATCGAGAATCGGATGGACTTTTAAAGGCGCGTCAGAGTATTTTATAATTTCTGCGCAGATCGGAGGGTGGGGGTGTGCTCCCGACTTCTCTCCGATTGGTCGACCGCGAGAGTGCCAGTGTTGCCAGAATGTCAATTGCCTTTACCCCTTGCATCATTTTCTCGAAAGATGTACCTATATACAATTTGTAAAGTAAAAGGAAAAATATAAATTATGCACACAATAAACCGTTCAGCACTAGCTCTTCGGTCTCCTTGAGGGAACCAGAAGAAGGATTTGGATAAGTTTTATGTATTTATTTATTTATTTATTTTATTTATTTATTTAATGTTCATGGAAAACCAACAGCACAAAAAAAAACATAGAAAACATTGATACAATATAGATGGCCAATTACAGGTCTCCACATTTAGAAATATGTCAGTAATGATAAATATTTATGAATGACTAAGGCATATTAAAAATTATAAAGAAAGAATAAGAATAAAAAAATTTAAACAAAAGAAAAAGAAACTTAATTATTACGTGGAAAAAAATTCAGCACTCAAGAAATATGAATTACGACGATAGTTGGATGAGGTAAAATCAATGTGAAAGACTGGGTTGTGTCTACGAGATCTACAGGGAACATGGAATTTTAGTCTATTTAATAGTTCAGGACAGTCGACGTTGCCTGATACAATTTTTAGTAGGTACATCAAATCACCTATTTCGCGACGTTTGTATAAGGTAGGATGTGATATTTTTTGCATGAACTGTCATAATCGTCAGAAACGCAATTGAATTTAAAGTTGAGAAAGCGAATAAATTTTTTTTGAATTTGTTCCAAGCGATTTACATAGATCATATACTGGGGGTTCCATACTTGCGTTGCATACTCGAGTTTGCTTCTGACAAAAGTGCAGTAAAGTACTTTCAATGTCTTTACACACTTAAAATCTTTAGACATTCTCATGATAAAACCTAAAGCCCTATAAGCCTTACTTATAATAGAATCGATATGTTCATCGTATAATAATTTTCTATCATTGATCACCCCTAAATCTCTGATTGATGTAGCTGTTTCTAATTGTTCTCCTTTTAGTATATAGTTAAATGATATTATATTCTTTTTGCGTGTGAAAACTACACAAGAACATTTTGAGGGATTCAAGTCAAGTTTATTTAATTTACAATAATTATCTAACCGAAGCAAATCATCTTGTAGATTGAACGAATCGTAAATACTAGAAATTGGTTTAAAAATTTTCATATCGTCAGCAAAAATTAGGACATTAGAGCGACGAAAGCAATCGTGAATATCGGAAATGAAGATTATAAACAACAATGGCCCCAGCAGTGATCCCTGGGGTACTCCGCTGGTAACTACAACCCAACTCGACGTGTAATTGCACAGCCTGAGTTCCATTATCGATGTAGGATGCAAACCATCTTAGCAAGTCACCACGTATTCCGGCCAAGAAAAGCTTATTAATCAACAGATGATGATCTATTCTATCAAACGCCTCACTATAATCAGTATAGATCACATCTGTTTGAAGTCCTTTATCCATTATATCACATACCTTTCATAGCAAATGAAATAGAACTTAAAGAAGCAAATTGTATCAATGTTTGTATAAAAAATAGTATAAGAGTAATTGCCATATACAGGTCACCCTCAATACAAAATCTGTCAACATTCTTAGATTCTCTTGACAGAACTCTTTTTCTTTATCGCAACGACAACAATTTAATTTTGACCGGGGACCTAAACATAAATATACTTAATAACAATAAACACCTTCAAGCTGATGATTACCTAGATTTACTAACTTTCCATGGATTCAAGTCATTGATCAACAATCCCACACGGACAACTTCTATATCCAACTCGTGTATTGATCATATAATGTGTAGGTCAATATATCAATATAATATAGGTTCCCATAATATATCAAAACTCTGTCACGGATCACTATACCTTATTTCTCAAGATGATAGACAGTGAAAAGAGCTTTAATGTTAGAAACAACTTTGTAAAGAAAAAAATTAACTTCAATACTCTTCAAGAGAGCCTTAAGACAGAGGACTGGCTCCCAGTTTACACTGATAATGATAGTAATAATAAATTTCAGAAATTTTTGGATATTTTTACATATCATATTAATAATAACTCCGAAAAAATTGTTATCAGATACTCACATAAATTCAAAAAATTAAAACCGTGGATTTCTAACGGAATACTGCAGTGCATACACAAAAGAAATAAACTACACAAGGCTTTAAAAAATTCTGACAACCCTATTCAATACCAAAATTATACAAAATATAGAAACATATGTAATAAAATACACTAAGGAAACTTACTACAAACAAAAATTCAACGAGGCTAAAACTGATATTAAAAAAACATGGTCACTCATCAGAGAGGCCTCGAACACCAACGTATATCATACTACTCTCAGGGAATTAAGAATTAATGATAGGAATATTAATTTGCAAGAAAAACCACAGGAAGTCGTAAATGAAATCAATAATTATTTTGCAAATGTGGGACCAAAATTGGCAGCCCAAATAATAAATAATAATAATGATAATGTCGACCGAGATTATCCCTCTCCTGTTTCCGCTCCCGGTCTATGTCTGGCTGCAACCAATGAAACAGAATTGATTCGGATCATTAATGACTTGCCTAACAAATCATCTGTTGGTGTTGACGATATCTGCACCGAAACAATTAAGACTACGAAATCTCTCATTGTTACCCCACTTGTTCATATATTCAATCATAACATGACGCAAGGTATTTTCCCAAAAGCATTAAAATGTGCTCTCATCAAACCAATTTTTAAAAAAGGAGACAAGCTTGAGATATCAAACTACAGAACAATCTCGCTACTTACTATTTTCTCTAAAATATTGGAAAGAATTGTTAAGAACAGATTATTAACTTATTTAAATGAACGACAAATTTTATCAAAAAATCAATACGGTTTCAGAGAGCATATGTGTACTGGAGATGCCATAACAGCAATGACTGAATATGTCACAAAACATACCGATAATGGAGATAAGTGCATCGCAATATTTCTTGATCTTGCTAAGGCGTTCGATACAGTTCCACATGATAGATTGCTTGTTAAATTATCGCGCATAGGTTGTGACGGTGTGACCCATGACTGGTTTAAAAGCTATCTTACAGAGAGATCTCAAGTTGTTTCACTGGAAGGAAATCGTAGTACACCAAAACATATATCACACGGTGTACCCCAGGGAAGTATCCTTGGACCAATCCTCTTTCTCTTGTATGTCAACGATTTGTGTGATTTGCCAACTGAGGGTCAAGTTATTTCATTTGCAGATGATACCGTCTTACTTTTTAAAGGCAGAACATGGGAAACTGCTCACAAAATAGCAGAAAATGGTATAGTGACCGTTAAAAAGTGGCTTGACCGAAATTTACTTTCTCTGAACATTGGAAAAACTAAGTACCTAACATTCAGTCCAAAAGAAGCTGGTCAACCTAAAGACATCATAAATTATCAAATACAGTTACATAACTGTAGTTTACCAAATAGATGCAACTGTATATGTCTGGAAAAAGCATGTGACACCAAATACCTAGGAATTATAATTGGCAACAAACTCAGTTGGCGGGGACACATACAAGATCTCTCTAATAAGGTTAGGAAAACGGGATACATATATAGAAGTCTGAGAAATGTGGTAGATATTATATCCCTCAGGACTATATATTATTCCATCACTCAATCCCTAATATCCTATGGCATAATTGGATGGGGAGGGTGTGTCAAATCAGTCATGGATCCGCTGACAAAATCACAAAAATGCATCATGCGTATAATCACCAAAAAATCGAGAATGTTTCCTTCAGATGATTTGTTTGGAATATGTAACGTTCTTGACCCGAGACAATTATACCTAAAAACCATACTTTTAAAATTCCACAAGGACAAGGTAAACTTTAATCGTACACAACAAACACGGGTTACAAGATTGGCAAATGCAATTAATTTTGAGGTACCTAAAAGGAAAACGTCTTTTGGGCAAAGACAATATAATTTCACTGCCCCGCTTGTCTTCAATAAGTTACCTAATGAAACTAAAGAAATAACTGTACACAAACCTTTTAAACATCATATCAATAAGTTTATAAAAATATCAGGTAGAAGGTATGCTGAAGATCCGCCCTTGACCTCTGAATTGGCAAAAACTATTTATATAATTTATAGTATACTATAATATAATATTTATTTTTGTACTTAAATTTTTATCTTAATTTTGTATATGTATTTTCTTTTCTTTTCTCTTAGATTTATTCCTATGATGTACCTTAAATTTTTATCTTGATTTTATATGTATATTTTTTCTCTTTATTTTCTTTTAGATTCTTCAAGTGTCATTTTTATCCACTAAATAAATACCATATGAGAATAACTGCCACAGAACAGGTTTTTACCTAGTGTGGCAGTTATTAGTATCTTGTATCTACTAATCTTAATGTAATGTAAATAATAATAATAAATAAATAATAAAAATCATGAGAGTCAATTATCACCACGGAACCAACCCTCGAAAAGAACCAAACTGTAAAGTACAATTTAGCTCATCCACCTCAGCGGCTGCATCAGATGCGAGCATTTGTCATCGCTGACAATAAATTAATATTGAATAGACTCCTCACCGGCGCGCTGATCGGCCTTCCTGGAGTACTCCGAGCACTCCTGCTTGATGTCAGGATACGACATCTCCATCTCCGTGTAGGACGCTCCACCGCCTGCTCCCTCATCGCCGCTCCCGGCTGCAGACCCTGGCTCGGGCTTGATGGCAGGAACATCTTGGTCAGCGCGGTTCATGGTTACGTTGATACGTGTTTAGCAAATGGCGAGTGTAGAATGACTCACGTCCATAGACACTAGGAGGGCATAGACAAATAATTGTATTAATTATCCGATAGGTAGGACTACAAATAATTTGAATATCTTAACTATCTCCATTTCATTAATGTTATTTATTTATTTATTTTATTTATATATTTCAAACAAAATTTACAGAAAATATGAAATAAGAAAAATATAAAGGTATACAGGAAAGATAAGATTAGGAAAATTTAGAGGAATAAATGAAATGAAATATAAATTACTTGTAATATTTATTGCTTTATTTTTATGGGTAATGAATTACTTTCTTGCATTAATTATTATCCTGCTCACTTTCTCCCTCTCCGATCACGCACCGCTCTCTCCCCACATTCCTCTCTCTTCCTTCACAAATACAAATCCAAAGGTGACGATATAAACTATGATACAAGCTTATAATTATAAAACAATATGATAGATATTACCTACACTGTAAAATAATAAGAAAGTGAAAAGAATAAAGATACCAAGAATAATGCCACATATTCATGAGATAATTTTGTGTGTCGCTAAAGTGAGAATAAGGAAATAAAAATTAGGGTAAGATTTGCATGAAACACTGAAAATAAATAAATTATTATAATTTTAAATGAAACTGAGATGATATTACGGAAAATATTTTCTATAAACAAGTTATTTTATATATATATTTCGTATTGACCTCACAATTTTCTCTTAACGCGTTTATAATAAATTATGAAATAAAACCAAAAACATAAAGTTACAATAACGTCATGTGACTTATTTGTAAAATCCTTAAGCTTACACTTACAAAGTCATTTCTTCGTTTTGAATTAAGTATGCGGAGTTGTTCTTTAGATACATGTGTCATCCATCTCTCTTGGCTCTACAACCCCTGTTGGGTCTTGGCCTCCTCAAGAGTCTTCCTCCACTCATCTCGGTCTAGTGCCAGCTCTCTCCAGTTTAGAAGCTCCAGGCAGAAATGTTTGTGAGGAAGTTTTAACTCAATCTTAATTTCGGTCTTATGTATATATTTATGAAGCAAGATACATACTAGCTTATAAACTATGATACAAGCTTATAATAATAAAACAATATGATAGATATTACCTACACTTTAAAATAATAAGAATGTGAAAAGAATAAAGATACCAAGAATAATGCCAAATATTCATGAGATTATTTTGTGTATAGATACATATATGGCAAGGAAAAATTAGATAAGTCAGAAAATCATATAAAAAGTGTATATTTTTTAATCTTTTGAAAAACGATAAATGACATGATTAATTTTTTTTTAATTTTGCAAGTAACAACGACATTAGTCAACTTGGTTCAACATTATTGTGCGAAAAACAAAACCACTGGCGCAAAAATTAGATAATAATAGCAAATGTTTTGAGAGATATTTCATAAATTAACGAAACTCGAAAACGAAATTTTCTTTGGCTGTCCTGAAAACCTGCATTTTTTAACTTATTCAATTGCTCCCTTCGGTAAAATCAACTGTAAACAGATAAATGTGTTTACAGTTGATGTTAACATTTGGGAACAGGAAGATCGGAAATAGAATCGAGCGCCTGAGCGGGGTAAAAAGTAAACTCAAACATATTTGCGTATTAATGAAGTAGAATAATGGTTTTAGTTTCATTTTTATTCAATGTAATCACAATTTGTCATCATTTTATACAAGACTGTAGGATTTTGAAGTCTCATCACTCACAAGCGCCCGACCGATGGAAGCTGCGCGAGCAATGACGTAAGCGGATGTGCCTCGATCGCATACACACCGCGTGGGGGCTCTGAGCCAGGAAGGGAGGGAAGCTTGCGGAGGCAACGAGCCAATATTATTATATTTATCTAAAAATGCGTTCAACCAGAAGTGGCACGGAATTATTGGGATTTTTAAAAACTAGCTGTTCATACCCGGTGTTGCACGGGTTAAGGATTAAGTTAAAATTAAATTTGTGAGGGTAAACAATGTGTCGATTCTAACGGTATAGATTTGCATCGAAAATATATCAGGGGGAGGGGAAAGGGTAAAAGAGTAGGTGGGGGGAAATGTCACCAATGTTAGCCACCGGATTCTAAAGAATAAGTTTCCAAAATTTGGGTCCGATCGGTCGAACGGTTCAGATTTGCATTGAAAATATAACAATGGGGAAGAGAAGGGGTAAAATGATTGGGGGAAATGCCACACATTTTACTCGCCGGGTCCGGAAGAATAAGTTTCCAAATTTTGTGTCCGATCGGTCAAACGGTACAGATTTGCATAAAAAATATATTAGGGGAGGGGAAGGGTTAAAAAACTAGAGGGGAAATGGCGAATATATTACCTGCCGGGTCCTAAAGCATAAGTATGCAAAATTTGAGTCGAATGGGACAACGGATTTGTATAGAGAACAGACAGAGAGACAGACATTGAGTTTTATATGTACATACAAGCACAATCGGGATAAAATTATGAGACACATTTAACATTAATTTCAATGTAAAATTTTGTTTAAATCTACTGTAATATGATCAAAGTTCTTCAACAAGCATAGTACCCCAAACTTATCGACGAAAATTACACTCAGTATTTCTATCGAATGAAGGAGACGTCGCCCAAGGTGACGTCGAAGGCGCCGCCTTAATAGAATGCGTTATTTACGAGATTGAGGATGTTGAACCAAATAAAACTTTACTGTATGGAGCGCCAAACTTGAAGACCTTCAGGAAAAAGCTGGACATTTATGCACCAATGAAGTGTACGCCGACACCTCCAACAAAGCAGACGAGTATGCACTCCAGACCCCCCTCTAGCAGCGCAGCCCACAGCAATAGTATCAGGTGCTCTGTTAGTTGCCAATTTAAAAAAAAAATCATTTTATTTGATATTTAAAAAAAAAAAAAATACTGGCTTTTATGACTCATCATATTTTACCTTGCTAGATATGTATCAAAAGAACAACTTTGCATACTAAACTCAAAACACACTTTGTAGGAGTAATCTAAGGATTTTACAAATTACTCACTTCAATGCAGAACGTAATTTTGACATTATTGTAGCTTTCTTGATTTATGTTTGTACTTTTATTTCATAATTTGTATAAACGCATTTAGAGAAAATTGTGAGGTCAAAAACACTGTGTGGTTAATCACACATTGAAGACTATAACATTAGTGAAATGGAGATTGTGAGGAAATTCAAATTATTTGATGTCCTACCTATCGGATAATTAATAAGATAATTTGTCTATGCCCTCCTAGTGTAGGTAGGAAGATAGAGGTAGGAAGTCATTCGACAGACGCCATTTGCTCAGCACGTGTCATCGCTCATCCTCCTTGGAAGAAATTAGAAACATGAACCGCGCTGACCGAGATGTTCCTGCCGTCAAGGCCGAGCCAGGGTCTGCAGCCGGCAGCGGCGATGAGGGAGCAGGCGGTGGAGCGCCCTACACGGAGATAGAGATGTCGTATCCAGACATCAAGCAGGAGTGCTCGGAGTACTCCAGGAAGGCCGACCAGCGCGCCGGTGAGGAGGCTATTCAATATTAATTTATTTGGATCGTGTGAAATGCTCGCACCTGATATGACCGTTAAGATGGATCAATTAATTGTTCTTTACGGTATGGATCCAGTTTTTATTGAGGTTTTGTTCCGTGATGATAATTGAGTCCCCTGATTTCAACATATTTGAGTAGCTTTTAGTGTTAATAAAGTTATTCGACTTTTAGTTTCCAAATTTTATCCATACATTTTGACATTTGAGACATTTTATCTATGGTTAACATCAGGTTTACTAAAACCATAGATAAGAGAGAAGTTTGAGTGTTTTATGTAAAAAAATAATTACGATGCTTTTAATTAAATGAATCAAAGGTTCTGTACATATCTAGGGTAGAAAGTCAAAAGGGCGTAAGTGATAATTTCGAACTTTACAGGAGAGCAAAATTCTGTCAATCTGATTTTGTCAATATTTATTTTATTATTAAACGGTTTCCATATTTGTTAATCCAATACACATACGGAAATCGTTTTAAAATAAAGGAAATATTGACAAAACATTATTTTTCCTTCCTGTAAAGTTCGAAATGATCACTAACTCCCTTTTGGCTTTCTAGCTACGATATCCAATCTTCTATTGATGTTACTCATCAAATTTTCATTTTTACTCCCAACTCGAAGTAAACTCCAAATGAATTTTCATATTTTCCATTTATTTATTTTTATTTGCGAATTCTTGAAATGCAGTCTCACGCAGATTCTGATTCGCTAAATATCCTAATATTTAGAATTCTTGACATATGTTTTCATTCACATATACATGTACTTGTTTGGTGTACTAAACGATGGAAGTGAACAGTTCAGTTGAACGATACGGCTAACGAGAGTTCAATCAACTGAACGAATCTCATTATGAATGCCTGCAGACCTTTTAAATGGATGTTTCTGCGTAGATTATGCTTAAATAATGACATTTTGAAATAAGCGAAGCTTTTATTACTAATATAGGGAAGCAGTACACGACATAATCTTTATTTCGTGTTGACTTCTTGTTTGTGCAAATAATTATTGTATCATTTGCCGACAATAATAAGATTCTTAAAATAATTAACACTACCCATGACTGCCTACTCCTTCAATCTGATATTGACTCCTTTGACAATTGGTGTAAAGTAGACGGCCTAGAACTTAACATAAATAAATGTACAATAATGTCATTCTATAGATCAAAAACGCCTATTTCTTTTGACTATAAAATATAAAATATAAAATTGGATCTAGTTAAGTCTATCAAGGACCTCGGAGTTATTCTATTATTATTACATTTAATGAGCATATAGATTATACGGTAAATAAATCCTTAAAACTTTTAGGCTTTGTCGACAGAATGTCTTCTGATTTCACTTGATGTTCACTTGTCCGTCCTATCTTAGAATATGCCTCTGTGATTTGGTCTCACTTGAAACTGAAAACTTCGCCATCACGTTGTGAATTGTATTTCCGCTAATTTTAAATCAAACCTCTGTGTTTTGAGCCGCTCACGCGAGTACGCGATATATAATATAAATTGAAGAGACAGTTTCGCATTACCTGCAAGTGCACGATATTCAGCGCGCCTATCGAAAGGAACTTTAAATTAAATAATCGCATGGAAGGAACCCCGCTGTTTGTGCAAGAGATAAAGGATCCAGCTATCTGGTAAGTCGATGTTATTCTTGGGTGGTTTTTTTTTGGTTCTTAGTTTAATATTTTTGATTCCAGAACTGGGTTCCAGCAATGTGGTGTCTCCAGCCGACAGCGGCGATGAGGGAGCAGGCGGTGGAGCGCCCTACAGTGATGTGGATATATCCTATCCTGACATCAAGCAGGAGTGCTCGGAGTACTCCAGGAGAGCTGATCAGCGCCCCGGTGAGCAGGAGTTAATTCCCTTGGATTATCAATCCGTGAAGTAGATACGGCACTTGGTGTGACCGTTACAGCATGATGTATAATTATATAGCTGTACTAGCTGTTCGTACCTGGTGTTATACGAGTTAAGGATTTAGTTATAAATTAGTTTGTGGTGGGACACAAAATTTCCACTAGTTCTATTTAATCTAGGATGGGATGAATGGAATGTCCAGGAAAGAATTATGGCCTGTGTATTCCGCTGGGACCTAAGAGTTAAAGAATAAGAATGCAAAATTTGGGTCAGATCGGTCAAACGGTGTAGATTTGTACAGAGAACATACAGATATTGATTTTTATTGTAACGAAGATGGAATACGTCAACGCATACTCATATATTTTCTACTATGGATAGGTACCACCAAATTTTCACGTTCGCTCACCATAGCAGATTATTATTGCAAAAATAAAGAATTTGAGGACATTTTAAGTCAAAACTACACACCTTACAGGAAAAACTTGTTGACGTTTATTTGAAAATTATTTGATATTTATAGAAAAACATTATAATTATCATCTCAACAATAAGCAACTTAATATCTGCACTCAAGTGAGGGATCTCGGTGTCATCTTAGATTCTAAATTATTTAATCATTCCACATATGGAATCGGTAATTGCTAAAACCTATCGACTCCTTGGCTTCATTGCCAGAACGAAAAACCTATTTCAATCACCATTTATATTGAGAACTTTGTATTTTTCATTTGTACGCAGTCTACTGGAGTTTGGATCATTAGTCTGGAATAATCAATATTCTAAGCACAGTGAGTGACTTGAAAATATCCAACACAAATTTCTCAATATTTTAAATTTCCGTTCCCGTTTAGAATTAAAACTTATACGTAGAAAGAGCGTTATCATAAAATCCCTCCTCTATCACATCGAAGACGCATACAATATCTGCGTTATCTTTGTAATCTTAGTTTGTAGTTTTGTGGAAACAAATAAGTTCCTATTGAAATAACTCTGGTCAAAAAACGGGTGACAATAAAATGTTGCATATATTTGGGCTTTTATTTATAATTATTAGACTCAATGTCTATCTGTTCTCCATACAAATGAATCTACATCAGTGGACATATCTGACCCGAATATTGCATACTTTTTCTTAAGTACCCTGAGGAAAACAAAGGCACCATTTCCCTCCCCCCCTTTAAACTCACTTATTCTCTCAGATTTAAATGTTCTGCAATGCAATCTTAATTTGATACTTTTTTTTCTAAATTATAAAATGAAACTCTTCTCCCAAACCATCCCCCTCTCCCGTTACTCCACAATTATAAATGATAAATTAAGGGAAAAGCAAATCAATAATTTTTGTTTGCATAGTTAGTTTTTTAATCGAGAAGTTTGTTACAGCCTTAGTGGACAAACCTAGTAATCAATGAATTTGTTTGCTTTTAAAAAGGCTTTCAATGCGGTACCTTAGTGCTCTGTATGTTTCATGTTAATTTTTTTCTGTATATTTATTTTTATTATTATAAATAGTATGCACACATTACTTCCTTATCTGATCATTATGAACATAAACATTCCAGAACTGTATTAACAATTTATTCATACAAAAATTATTAACATTACAGGTGTCTTGAGAGCACAAGATTCTTTTCCAGATGATCCAGCTATGACTTCACCTGCCCTTGGAAAGCAGCCGGAACTGGAGACCATTTCCAACCCTAATAAAATATCCTCAGGCGAAAATGCGCTTACTCCCGCTGGTGAGAAGGCATTTACGTGTTCTCAGTCCCCGCACACGAGCAAGCAGAAGGCTTCCTTGAGAATTCACGAAGTCTCTCATACTCGAAAAAATAGTTTTACATGTTCACAGTGCAGTTATTCGTGCAGTCATAAATCAACCTTACAAAAACATGTGCTTAAGCACTCTGGAGAAAAACCGTTTTCATGTTCACAGTGCAGTTATTCGTGCAGTCAGAAATCAAGATTAAAAACACATACCCTTATACACACTGGAGAAAAACCGTTTTCATGTACACAATGCAATTATTCTTGCAGTCAGAAATCAAGATTAAAAACACATACCCTTATACACACTGGAGAAAAACCGTTTTCATGTTCACAGTGCAGTTATTCGTGCAATCATAAATCGTACTTAAATGAACATGTGCTTACGCACACTGGAGAAAAACGGTTTTCATGTACACAGTGCAATTATTCGTGCAGTCGTAAATCGAACTTACAAAAACATGTGTTTAAGCACACTGGAGAAAAACCATTTTCATGTTCACAGTGCACTTTTTCGTTCAGTCAGAAATCTAACTTAAAGATACATGTGCTTAAGCACACTGGAGAAAAACGGTTTTCATGTTCACAGTGCAGTTATTCGTGCAGTCAGAAATCAAGCTTAAAAACACATACCCTTATACACACTGGAGAAAAACCGTTTTCATGTTCACAGTGCAGTTATTCCTGCAATCATAAATCAAGCTTAAAAAGACATATCCTTATACACACTAGAGAAAAACCGTTTTCATGTTCATAGTGCAGTTACTCGTCCTTTAGGCGATCGTCTAGCAGAATAAGCAAATTTCACCATTTTTTCTCATATCTTCTCTTGCGTTTTTTATTACATATTTGTAAGGAAATACCTCATTTTAAAATTTATTCATCAGGTTACATATATTTTGCGTTTTTTATTACATATTTGTAAGGAAATACCTCATTTTAAAATTTATTCATCAGGTTACATATATTTTAAATACGAATATCTTATTAAAATGACATAAACAAATTAAATAATTGATTAATAAATTACCAAACCTTCGATGTTTTAAAAATGAAGAAAATTGCTCCACTTTGTGGGCCTTTTATGACTGAACGGCGTGTGAGATGTCTTTTTTATTCAATAATATTACAAAGTAAACGATTATCTTAAATTTGTTACAATTATAAAAAAATCTGTTAATACGTTTACATGCAATTTATGTTTTAAAAATACTGTTTTTTAAAAATATTTTATTTTTTTGTAGGTCTTTTTCAACTCTTTTTACATGGTTGACAACTTTTTTACTTCAATAGTCAAAAGAATAGATATTATAATTTTACAATAAAAACAAAAAAAATCAAAATCTTTGTCGATATTCCCGATTTTAGTTATTTAATCAAGAAGCAACGCATTTATGACACAATACGCAGTGCCTTGATTAAATAGCTAAAATCTGAAATCGAGAATAATTTTTTGATTTTTTTGTATTAATTTTAAAATAAAAATATCCATTCCTTTAATTTATTAAAGAAAAAAGTTATAAACTATTTTAAAAGGATAGAAAAAAACAAAAAATAAAAATAATTTAAAAAACAGTATTTTTTAAAACATAAATTGCATGTAAACGTATTAACAGACTTTTCTATAATTGTAACAAATTAAGATAATCGTTTACTTTGTAATATTATTGAATAAAAAAGACATCTCACACGCCGTTCAGTCATAAAAGGCCCACAAAGTGGAGCAATTTTCTTCATTTTTAAAACATCGAAGATTTGGTAATTTATTAATCAATTATTTAATTTAGTTAATGACACTTTAATAAGATATTCGTATTTAAAATATTTGTAACCTGATGAATCAATTTTTTAAATTAGATATGTTCCTACAAAAATGTGATAAAAAACGAAAGAGAAGATATGAGAAAAAATGGTGAAATTTGCTCATTCTGCTAGACGATCGCCTTAAAGAACCATGTGCTTAAGCACACTGGATAAAAACTACTTTCATGTTCACAGTGTAATTATTCATGCAATCATAAATCAAGCTTATAGGTACATTTGCTTAGTCATATTGGAAAAAACTTTTTTCATGTTCACAGTGCAATTATTCGTGCAATTGGGAATCAGATTTAAAAAGGCATACGCTTTTACACACTGGAAAAAAACTGTTATAATATTCGCAGTGCAATATAAATCAAGGTTACTGGCGCATGTGCTTACGCACACCGGAGAAAAAATATGTTCATGTTCGCAGTGCAATTATTCATGCATTCATAAATCAAGCTTGAAGGCACATGTACTTGAGCACATTAAGGAAAAACGTTTTTCGTGTTCACTGCAATTATTCATGTTATCTTAAATCAAACTTTGTGAAACATGTGCGTAACCACTCTAGAGAAAAACTGTTTCGATGTTCACAGTGCAATTATTCCTGGAATCCCAAATTAAGCTTCAAATAACATATGATGAGGCACACTGTTTTCAGTTTAGTATAAGAAATATTTTCATGTTCACAGTTCAATTGTATCTGCAATCGAAAATATACACTGTCTACGAACACAGGAGGAACTCTTTTCATATTAAAAGTATGCAGGTGTCAAAAGCTGATGTGTAAGATTTGCCCGTCACATCGATACGTGTGATGCTGGCCTGCGTGTGAAATGTTGCTATAAATGTCATAATAAGAATTAAGTTATCCGTGTAACGTGCTCCGCCAATCCTGTTATATATTTTGTTTTAGCTTACGAAAATTCTTTGTTCATCCTTTTTCCACTGAAGATAACGTGGATATACCTGAAATGAGTTTCTAGTAGTTTCTAGTCTCATCCTCTCTATTTAACTACATCTCTGATGAAGAATTGAAAGAAAAACTCGTAAATAACAAATTAATGCATCTACAAATTGTAGAATTTCTCTGTCACACAAGCAGTACAGCAACGTGTTATGCCTATGACGGCAGGTTCTGAGTGTGTTTTAGGTCAAAACCATTAAAACAGATTAACAAGAAACAGAAATGACTGCAAAATGCCGGTATAATAGTAAATTTTCTTTCGAATAATCAATTCCTATTTAATACGAAAATATTATTTTATACAAAATTACTTTGTTTTATATTACTTAATAATATTGTTTCATGTCTAAAAATGTAAAGTTTTGGGGTCTTGCATTTCATGATTTCGGTCTCTGTTTTATTGCAGTTGAAAGAAAGCATACAAAGCACAGAGACCAAAAAAAATACAAACATGAAAAATGTACTTGAAATTTAAAAAAAAAATCTCTATATCGGTAGAGGTCTAACAGTAGTATGGAAATTAAAAACGGAATATATCTAGTCGCAATGAAAATTTTGATACCTCTTTAATAGAAATCCCCATACAGCAGTCGCGTGCAGTGGGAACATTGAAGCATGACTTTTTTGTAAGCGTATCTAATGGAAAAAAAATAGAAATCAAATATTTACGCTACAGATTTTTATGATATATCACAATATGAATACTATGATAACAATTGTGATAGAAATATTACGAAATATATGTTGTATCCCGATTTTTTCCCAAATAAATTTTTACGTAAAAGTCATGCTGCGATGTTCCCACTGCACGCCCCTGATTGACAGGACACCCTATACATTCTCACTGTTTATGTATCACCGTGTGAATTTTTTATATTTAAAAAAAATTTTAACATCAATAACATTTCACATGTTTAGTATGTGCCAAGTTGCAGAAGTCCAATAAAATCCAAGTCCAAAACAGTAGGTATAAGCAGGTGATGAAAAAAAGGCAGAAGAAGATGTCCAGTCGGCGTAGGTATAAGGCACAGAACGGAATGGCTCTAGCCCGCCAGCGGAATTCTTTATATACAAAAAGCGGACCCCCCCGGACTGTTTTCCGGGGGCCAATCACAAATAATATCGATATTATTTTTTCAAAAATGTAAGGGGAATAAGCTTTTGGCGACCAAAAAAAAATAAAGGTCACCGGAAAAAATATATCGATTATCGAGAAAAAATATCGATGACCAAAAAAAGGTCGCCAGAAAAAAAAAAGTGAAAAAAGAAACTATCGATGTATCAAAAAAAATATATCGATATTCGATATATCCCGAAAAAATATATCGACGATAAATATCGAAATTTTTCAATAAAAATATCGATATTTTTTACCCATCCCTACTGGAGAGCAGTTGACAAGTTCCGTCCCCTGAGGGGTAAGAAAACCTGAATACAGAAATTTGAACCAACATATTAATTAATTATAAAGCAAATCGGCATATTCTAATATGCGGTAGATCGTCGATTATCCGAACTAATTGGTGGACGTGGGTGTTCGGAAAACCGGTATTTTCGGATAATCGAACTGTATTGATTCAGCCATTTTTACAGTACGTACAGGTGAATGAAAACCATATTTACATTTATATCTTTAATGACAAATAGGAATTAAACCCAAAAAAGGGCAGATAATCTTGTGATAAAACATGTATTAAAAGTATTCAAGTTCTGCTATTTTACACTGTCCCATGCTGCTCTGATCATGTAGGACGCATCTTTCAAATCATTCAAATATTTTTATGATTTCTTATCATGCTTTCTTCTCCCTCCCCTTCTTTTTCCAAAAGTAACTTACGTAACAATTCTTTTCTGTTTGAAAATCTTAATAACGCCTTGATCCATGGGCTGTAATAATGAAGGCACGTTATGTGGAAGAAACATGACTTTTATAAACTCGTCTTTTTCATTTAAATGTCACATGGTGGACTAGTTGGACGGTATCAAGAAGCAATAATGTTTTCTCTCTTTTATCATTTTTTAATTTATGGGCTTTTACAGAGGGTATAAAAGCTTCTGTAAACCATTCCATGAAAATTGTACCATCCATCCAAGCTCTCTTTTGCGAAGTGTAAACGATAGGCATCGCAGACATATTAACGTGTTTGAAACAACGTGGTTTTTTGCTTTTACCAATTACAAGTATGGGCAATTGGTGGGTGCCAGCAGCATTAGCGCGTTCTAAGGCAGTGATACGATCCTTGCATATTTTAGGACCAAGTTCTGTTAATTCACGACGTGAAGCAAGAGTTTTTCGTGGCAAAGCTTTCCAATTGAGTCCGGTTTCGTCTGCATTGTAAACGTTTTCGAGGGCGTAATTTTCTTTCGAGTTTATTTTCACGCGGCAAAATTTAGTTTATCGACTAGCGGCTACTTGTAAATTGACATACGAGTACAATTTACAAAGTGCACGAGCACTGCAGCGCGGGAGGCGGGAGAGGGTAGGCACGCGCGGGTCAAGCGGGCGTAGTAGTTCGGATAATCGACGCTCTACTGTATTGTAAATCAACATCTTGCGGTGGCGTTGGCCACCCTCTACCATTGGAACTTACCGCGGAAGCGGCAAGACTGGGACAGACGGTCCGATCACCGCATGGTCGAGTACTTGGCGGACTACGCGAGGGTTGCGTGCAAGCAGTGCGGAGACAGGGTCCCCACCTGGGCCGCCCTCAATGAGCCCATGCAGTCCTGCCTGGAAGGATACGGGCTGCCGAACATAGCTCCAGCGCCGAATCACCACATCATCAGAGAATGCCTCTGCACGGATTGCCTTCTCAAGGATCACGCTAGAGCCATGATAATTTTAAAATAAGAAACCTAACCTTTGAAGAACTAATCTCACGCTAGAGCCTGGTCAATTTTAACGTGAGAAACCTAACCTTTGACAACACCACCTTGGCGGTGAATCATAATGCCTTTTGTAAGATATGGAATCTGTTCTGGGGAAATTTTTGTTCATGATGAAAGATAAATGGGAGAAATTAATGTAATACTCTAAATCATTAAATGTTCGAGTATTTGTACTGGTAATCTGTGTTTTATTGTGAACTTACCTTTCATTGAATCGGACACCTATTACTGTGTAAGTCATTCTTATGTTTGTTTTCCGATTTCCATTCTATCAGGGAATGGCTGTCGGCTCATGACCCTGACAAATTTTATGAGCTCTTGTTTCTCCGAGGAGGCAGTCGGTGAGAGACGATGGGTCAAAAGAATTCTTCGTTCAAGTCCTCGCGAATTGTATCTTGAAGACCAGTGTAAAATTTCATCAAGATCGGTTGAGTAGTTTTATAACATGTATGGCGGCACACTACCGCCATCTATGAAAATAAATAAAAACATATAATTGACCAAACACATTTCTAAACAGAATGCGTATGTAGATACACGGTACCTACCTAGTGCGGCAAAATTCAACAATAAATAAATGTACATACATTTTCTTTACTTGTATTTACTGATTAATAAATATGTAGGTATTGGCTTTTTAAAATTTTGTTTAAGTGCTTTACTTGCATTTAAACAAATGCTCAATTGATATTTTTAATTGTGAGATTTACAATTAAAAATAAAAGTGTAGACAGTAAATGATTCGTAATTAATGCAAAAATTTTTGATGCATATTTTTTTTTAATACTTCGTTGCCACTTTAATGGGCTACCATAGCCAGGCTTGAAGTTTAACCAGAGTAGTAATAAATTTAAAAAAATATATTGAAGTATTGTTAAAACTGAAAAACTTTTTTTTAATTTACTGAACGATTATTAAATAAAGAGGAATAATATATAATCTTCGTTTCAATATTTTTTTGCGCGAAGATTATCCTGCTCATTTTTTTTTCACATCCACAACGGGTAACTGCATTTGTAAATTACAATTTTTATAATTTATTTAGATTATATCTGTCCAACATAGTTAATCTAATTGATACTATTATTTTTATCATGTATTGGATGGCAAAATAATACGAATGTGTGTAAGCTCCCAAGTATTGCTTTTATCCCCGTCCTGGTACCAGTGAGGGTCGGCTGTGTGAAGATAATGTATTTCATATAATCTTGCTGACACTACTCATGCTTACTGCTTGCTTAACTTCTAAGCTTTGATCTGTTTAATAATCTGACCCATTTGGGTAGGAATATATTGTTATCGCTTTAGTCTTTCCTTTGCAATAAGCGTATTAAAAATAATCAAGGCTAAACAAAATATATAATTTTAATCTTAACTGTGGGAGCGGATCGCACGTTTATTAGTTTAGCGCAACTCGACAGGACAGGCATCAGGATAGACAGGAATTGCAGGGGTCCTGGCTTGCCTGGATATCCTCGAGCTGGATGCCAATATGGCACCCTCGTTGCTCCCGAAGGAATGAGCGTTTCACGCACTTCTGCCGAAGGTCCTTTTGGGTTGCCTTCATCGGCCGCGCGGCTTGGCAGCGAGTCTCCCCAGGGCAGCGCTGATGGCTGGGATCGAGATCCGTAATGTACCGCGCCACGTTTCCTCGCGCACCGGCCTGGCTCTCGAGCCGCGAGCCCCCACGCCGCCTGCTTGAGTCTGGTTCGGGTTTCAGGTCCCGTGAACTTAGCGGGTGGGTCGCAAGGTAGCGACACTAGTCCGTGCCCTCTGTAGCGTGTCTCGATACAAGGCCATGCCAGAAGGAAAGGGTAAAGGTAAAGCGAGGAAGTGGAACAAAATAATATATTAGTCAAGTTGCGCCAACACGAATAAATAATGTTGGTAATGTTAACAGACGATGAAAATTCACTACCACATTAAAATCATTCCAACGTGTCATGCATCTCCTCGGATGGATGACGCTTGCACGTCCAGCGGCTGCGTGTCAGGCCCGAGGTGGTGACTGCTCCGGAACACTCAGAGGGAATGATGAGGAGACTCTTGGCAGGCTGGAAGCCGATGACTTGAGATCTGAATCGAGAATCGGATGGACTTTTAAAGGCGCGTCAGAGTATTTTATAATTTCTGCGCAGATCGGAGGGTGGGGGTGTGCTCCCGACTTCTCTCCGATTGGTCGACCGCGAGAGTGCCAGTGTTGCCAGAATGTCAATTGCCTTTACCCCTTGCATCATTTTCTCGAAAGATGTACCTATATACAATTTGTAAAGTAAAACGAAAAATATAAATTATGCACACAATAAACCGTTCAGCACTAGCTCTTCGGTCTCCTTGAGGGAACCAGAAGAAGGATTTGGATAAGTTTTATGTGTTTATTTATTTATTTATTTTATTTATTTATTTAATGTTCATGGAAAACCAACAGCACAAAAAAAACATAGAAAACATTGATACAATATAGATGGCCAATTACAGGTCTCCACATTTAGAAATATGTCAGTAATGATAAATATTTATGAATGACTAAGGCATATTAAAAATTATATAGAAAGAAAGAATAAGAATAAAAAAATTTTAACAAAAGAAAAAGAAACTTAATTATTACGTGGAAAAAAATTCATCACTCAAGAAATATGAATTACGACGAAAGTTGGATGAAGTAAAATCAATGTGAAAGACTGGGTTGTGTCTACGAGATCTACAGGGAACATGGAATTTTAGTCTATTTAATAGTTCAGGACAGTCGACGTTGCCTGATACAATTTTTAGTAGGTACATCAAATCACCTATTTCGCGACGTTTGTATAATGGTAGGATGTGATATTTTTTGCATGAACTGTCATAATCGTCAGAAACGCAATTGAATTTGAAGTTGAGAAAGCGAATAATTTTTTTTTGAATTTGTTCCAAGCGATTTACATAGATCATATACTGGAGGTTCCATACTTGCGTTGCATACTCGAGTTTGCTTCTGACAAAAGTGCAGTAAAGTACTTTCAATGTCTTTACACACTTAAAATCTTTAGACATTCTCATGATAAAACCTAAAGCCCTATAGCCTTACTTATAATAGAATCGATATGTTCATCGTATAATAATTTTCTATCATTGATCACCCCTAAATCTCTGATTGATGTAGCTGTTTCTAATTGTTCTCCTTTTAGTATATAGTTAAATGATATTATATTATTTTTGCGTGTGAAAACTACACAAGAACATTTTGAGGGATTCAAGTCAAGTTTATTTAATTTACAATAATTATCTAACCGAAGCAAATCATCTTGTAGATTGAACGAATCGTAAATACTAGAAATTGGTTTAAAAATTTTCATATCGTCAGCAAAAATTAGGACATTAGAGTGACGAAAGCAATCGTGAATATCGGAAATGAAGATTATAAACAACAATGGCCCCAGCAGTGATCCCTGGGGTACTCCGCTGGGAACTACAACCCAACTCGACGAGTAATTGGACAGCCTGAGTTCCATTATCGATGTAGGATGCAAACCATCTTAGCAAGTCACCACGTATTCCGGCCAAGAAAAGCTTATTAATCAACAGATGATGATCTATTCTATCAAACGCCTTACTATAATCAGTATAGATCACATCTGTTTGAAGTCCTTTATCCATTTTATCAGTTAGATTAGAGACGGTTGACTTCCCTTT
Organism: Agrypnia vestita; assembly: GCA_016648135.1. Classification (NCBI taxonomy): domain Eukaryota; kingdom Metazoa; phylum Arthropoda; class Insecta; order Trichoptera; family Phryganeidae; genus Agrypnia; species Agrypnia vestita. Next base: position 18,388 of record JADDOH010006102.1, on the reverse strand, counting down.
GATATACTTTATCGTATATAACCTTCTCGAAAACTTTAGCAATTGTGCACAATTTAGAAACAGGTCTATAATTTGCGACGTCTGATTTCGAGCCTTTTTTATGAATCGGCGTAATAAATGCCGATTTCCAGATATCTGGCACAAATCCATCCTTAATAGAATTTTTAAATAAAATTGTTAGAGGTACAGCAATTATATCAGCACATTTAATTAAACATATTGGTGGTATTTGATCAGGTCCAGCAGATTTATTTATATCAAGATGCTTTAATTGATTTATTATGTTCGATTTACTGACTTCTATTGATTTATTTATTTATTTGTTTTTTTATTTATTTATTTGATTTTACGCTTCAACAGGCCAAGAGGCCCAATTATAGAAGCGAAACACATCACAAATCACCCAGGCTTGAGTAAATCACGTAGATTAATTGTGACCTCACCGGGAATCGAACCCGGAACCCTCGGTGTGGGAAGCCAGTGTCATGCCCACTGGGCTACGAGGGCATTGATGAAATGAAACAATCGGTGATTGGTTCGTAATTGGACAGAGAATTCGTATTTTGAGTACTTGAAGAGGGATTAGAAAACGTAGAATAAAAATAATCGGAAAAATAGTTACATATGTCGGATCCTGATGTGGCAGTATTGAGACCGTACGTCTGAACGGCGGGCCGGTATGCCCAGTGGTTGAAATAAGAACTAACATGATTAAATAAATAGCGAAGAAATGGAAGGGTTCTTACCCGAGTAGAAAAACAAAAGAGAGCAGTTCTTTTGTGTTTGAATAAAAAAATAGAGTATTAGCGTTGCGAGCGATTGTAAAATGTTAGAGATAATGTACAAGCGATAATAAAAGATTTATTTTACGAGTTGTGCCATTTCATTTTTCGAGCGAGCCACGCCACGTAACAATATATTTTCAAACGAGAATTTCTCAGACACATAAACAACAATATTAACATACCGATACAAAACATAGAATACAATAACCTATTGAAGAGACTGAACTTACTCACCTTATATGATAGAAGAAAATGTTGTGATATAGTACTTCTTTGCAAATAATATATTGGACAGCCCTGACCTAGTAGGCAAATCAATTACAATATCCCATCCTTACATGAACTCGACAAATTGTCACCTTTTAACACCACAATTCCAGAATTAATTACCAGTCAAATTCTGTGATCAGCAGAATATTAAAGACTGGTAATGAATATGGTTATATGCTTCATATTTTCAATGACAATCTAGTGAAAATAAAGTGAACAACACTGCTTCATTACTAACATCCACTATTACTACATAAATGTAATGATAATATGTAATATTTTATTCATATATACATTACTGCTTTGTTCTTTATATTTGTATACTCATATTTTAATGCTTGTACCTGATACTTTTACTTCGAATACATGTACTTTATATTTTACTGTTCATACCTGATATTGTTCTATATTCTTCATTAATAATATGAAATATTTATCGTTTTTTTTACATAATAAGTGCTATGACTATATTTTTATATCTGTGTACTGCTTATACCTGATATTGTTTTATATACTTCTTTGTATATTACAACATTTTAAAGGTAATAATAGCCTATAATTGGCGTGAACAAATTAAAATCTTATGAAATAAAAGTGGAAAAATTATAGAATTGTTCTCACTAACAAAATTAAAAGAAACTGCCTACATATTTTTGAGACATAGAAATTGCCACTGAAAAATCTGGAAAAATATATTACGCTTTTTTCCAATCTTAATAACAGCATGGTATTACTGGATGGGGAGGGGCACTTAAAACGACTATATCAAAATTAGAAACTACCCAAAAAATGATAATTAAAATAATTGTTAAGAAAAAAACGACTACCTAAGTGCCCAACTATATAAATAATTCAAGGTACAAAAAATAATAGATATAATTAAAAAAATCAATAATCCAATTTTTATAAAATTAAAAATACATTAAATACAAGTAGCGATTTTAGATAGACAAAAAACATGTAAAAAAAACCCTACTAGACACAATATGATCATGAAACGTTTGAAAATGTTACACAATAAATTGCAACTTCCATCCCAATATTATCATCAAATAAAAAGATAATTTAAAGCTACTACTACATCTTCAAATGTAATTTCGGATATTTTATACGCACCGTATGTATTACCGAGAAGCGAATCTCGACATTTCGTTGGATACTTATCCAACGTCATCGGGAGGACGACCTTTACCCGCGGAGGTGGAGGTCGGACTGATTAGGTGCTGCTTTCTAGGGCGTAAAGGTCGTCCTCCTGATGACGTTGGATAAGTATCCAACGAAAAGTCGAGATTCGCTTCTCGGTAATGAATACGGTGCGTATAAAATATCAGAAATTACAGTTAAATATGTCAAACGACCGTAATAACAACCATAACTCTTTACTACTACATCTTTCTAATATAATATCCCTTTAAATATAATTATTGTTATACATTCCATTCTATTTTGGACTACTTAGATTAATACATATGTATACTTTATACGTGCAATACTCTTTCTCTATACACGGGTGTTTGGCTCTCACACAGATATTTATTATTGTTAAACTATATTAATTTCTTTAAAAAATTCAATTAAATAAAAAATATGTGACCAAAACAGTTTTCCTGCATGTGTTATGTAAATTTAAGCCTAAATATGGACGATTAATTGAACTGTGAACAAGAAAACAGTTTATCTCCATGATGCGTAAACTAGTGTCTTTTACAACTTAATGTTCAAATGGAGGTATAATAAAACTGTGAATTTGAAACATTCTTTATCCATTATGCTTAAGCATATGTCGTTTGAAGCTTGATTTACGATTACATGAATACATGCACTGTGAACATGAAAATAGTTTTTCTCCAGTGTGCTTACACACATGTTCTTGGAAGTTTGATTTCCGATTGCAAGAATAATTGCACTGTGAACATGAAAACAGTTTTTCGCCAGAGTGTTTAAGCATATGTATCTTTAAGCTTGATTTATGATTACACGAATAATCGCACTGTGAACATGAAAGCAGTTTTTCTTCAGTGTGGGTAAACTCATGTTTTCTTAAGTATGATTTAACATTGCACGAGTAACTGCATTGTGAACATGAAAATCGTTTCTCTCCGGTGTGGGTAAAGGCATGCTTTTTTAAACTTGATTTATCATTGCACGAAAAATTGCAATGTGAACATGAAAACGGTTTTTCTCCAGTGTGTGAAAGCAAATGTCTTTTTAGGTATGATTTACGGTTACACGAATAATTGCACTGTGGACATGAAAATAGTTTCTCTCCAGTGTGCTTAAGTACATGAATTTCCATAATTTTTTTCTCATTGCACGAATAAATGCACTGTGAACATGAAAACCGTTTCTCTCCAGTGTGGGAAGAGGCATGTCTCTTAAAGTTTGCTTTATTATTGCACGAATAGTTGCACTGTGAACATGACAACAGTTTTTCTCCAGTGTGCGTAAGAGTATGCACTTGTAAGCTTGATTTATAATTGCACAAATAATCGCAATATGAACATGAAAATAGTTTTTCTCCAGTGTGCTTAAGAACGTGTACTTTTAAGTATGATCTACGATTACACGAATAATTGCAGTGTGAACATGAAAATAGTTTTTCTCCAGTATGCCTAAGCACATGTAATTGAAACCTTGATTTATGATTACAAGAATAATTGCACTGTGAACATGAAAATAGTTTTTCTCCAGTGTGCTGAGTCATATGTAACTGAAACGTTGAATTATGATTACACGAATAATTGCACTGTGAACATGAAAACAAATTCTTTGCTGTATGTGATACCTCGCGAATTCTCAAGGAATTCTGCTTGCTCGTGTTCGGTGACTGAGAACATGAAAACGCCTTCTCACCAGCGGGAGTAAGGGATTTTTTGCTAGAGGATTTTTTAGGGTTGGAAATGGTCTCCAACTTCGGCTGCTTTCCACGGGCAGATGAACTCGTAGTTGGATGATCCGAAAAATAATCCTGTGTTCTCGATAGATCTGCAACATAAATGGATTAGGATGTATACAATGTTTTGTGTTTTAAGAATAGTTATGTATATAACACTAAAATAATAATGTCATTACAGGAGTCTTACGCTCCATTCGTTGGCCCCACACACTATACTCCAATACACTATATTAAAATAGAGTAATTACCTAAGGTTTTAAAGTGGGAATGCACAATAAATGGGCAAGAAAAACGCTGACACGCTGTGCATCTTATTAATAACAATAATATTAAAATAGAGAACTTAAACAAAAAACATTTAGAGCAATAAGGTACGGCGACCACCTTTTCTAAAAGCAAACAGACTTGAATATTAATATCCATTTAGCTTTGCCCATTCGGGCTACAACAAACTTGACCGAAAAATAATTAACTGTGCAACAAAAATATTGCATTTCTTTTAATTTATAACGGTGGGTAGCGGGAAAGGGGGGAGGAAATGTCGTGGAGATGGGTAACATTGTACAATTTGGGATTAACAGTCTTCTTCTTCTTCATCATCAGCCTTTCCACTGCTGGATATAGGCCTCTTCCTTATTTTTCCATTCTTCCCTGTTCAACAACAGGAAAAATTAGCCAACGCTACAATTAACCAACGCTAATTGTAGCCATTTCTTTCCCCCCGCAGCGACAATATCATCGGCCCATCTCTTTTGAGGTCTTCCGATGCCTCTTTTATTTTCCCAAGGTCTCCATTTCAGAACTCTGGGAGGCCATTTTGTAGTATCCTGTCTTGCAACGTGTCCTGCCCATTGCCGTTTTAGCTTCGCTACACGATCCATGATATCCACTACTCTAGTTCTGCGCCTAATTTCGTCGTTTCTAATTCTATCTCTTAGGCTTACTCCAAGCATGGATCTCTCCATGGATCATTGCGTGCATTTGAGCTTTTCTACACTTTTCTTTGTAAGGGCCATAGTCTCCAATCCATACGTCATCACTGGCAGTATGCACGATTCAAAAGCTTTTCTTTTTAGGCTAATTGGGATCTCATTGTTCTCGAAGATATGTTTGAGTTTGCCAAAAGCAGCCCAGCTCATTCCTATTCGTCTTGGCAATTCTGCTGTTTGGTTCTCTTTGTTCATTTTTATCTTGTGTCCTAGGTATATATATTCATCTACTATTTCAATATTATTATCATTGATAGTGATGACTTTGTTCTCTGGAATTAATAGTATTACACATAAATTAATATATAAATTAACAGTATATATCACGTATGAAAAACTTTCGTAAGTGGGGGGAGGGAGTGGCATACAGAGGGCGACGTGGTGCTTTTGTTTTTCCGCAGGGTCGTAAAGAATACGTATGCAAAATTTGGGTCGGATCTGTCAAACGGTGAAGATTCGAATGGAAAAAATATAAAAGGGGAAAAGGGAGATGATGCTTCTGTTTTCCGAAGGGTTCTACAGAAAAAAGATACACAATTTAAGTCAGACAGATATAATTTAAATTATGGGTATTGGGATATTTGGAGTTCTGGTACCGGCACTAATGTATGGAAGTGAAGCCTGGAGCTGGCAGAAGAGGAACGAAAGTAGATTGAATGCAGTGGAGATGAGGTCCCTTAGACGTATGTGTGGTAAATCCATGTATGATAGAGTAAAGAATGAAGATATTAGGAATGAATGTAAAGCTGATCGTAGCATAATACATAGAATAAAAATAGGGTCGCTCAGGTGGTTTGGGCATGTTGAGCGAATGAATGAGGAAAGAATGGTAAGAAAGATATATGATGCAAGTGTTGAAAGTGCCAGAAAGAGAGGGCGACCACGGAAGACGTGGCATGACCAGATTAACCAGATACTGGAAGATGGTCCTGTTAGAAGCCTGAACAACCGTCGAGCTTGCATGCGAAGACGTACGAATGTAGCCGAAGCGAAAGTTGTATATCAGGACAGAAGCGCTCTATCCTCTCTGCCTACCCCCACGGGGAAACGGCGTGATGGTAAGTTAATTAGTTAGTTAGTAAGATATTTCAATATAAATAAGGAAATAAGAATGGTATGGAACCACAAAACTATCGATCGAATAAAATCGTCAACGGGTTTTTCCTGAAAGTTCTCAAGCTTTGACTTAGTATGTCTTCAAATGCACTGCACTGTAGCCAGAGCAATGGTGAGGGAATGTGGAATTTTGGTATTTCATTTTCGGGCATAATCCAAGATCATGGTACCAATGCATATACAATGAAAATGAGTATTTCACTATTTAATTGATGTCCTGATTATATAAAAAAATATAATTAACGCTTAAATAAATTTAAAGTCCCGAAAATTTTACCATACATTTTGATTGTCAGTCATTACTTTAAAAACCATGGAAAAGTGTAATATAAAAGATAAAGCTATTCAAATATTAATTTGTCATGTAAACTTAAACATTGTCTATGATTTACACATTTTTTCTCAGACATTGCCTATGAATTGTCACATTTTTCTTTATACATTGTCTATGATTTACACATTTTTCCTCAGATATTGCCTATGAATTGTCAAATATGGTACATTTTTCGAAACTTTAAAATATAATATGTATCTTATTTAATACTCGTTATTTAAACATAAATTATCTTTCATTGTGTCATTCACACGTTCAGTAATATAGTGTAATACTCATTTTTATTATATATGCGATGGGACCATGAACTTGGATTTAGAGTGCGGGTCTACTTCACGGATTGATTTCCAACTGCTCACCAGCGCGCTGGTCGGCCCTCCTGCAGTACTCCGAGCACTCCTGCTTGATGTCAGGATAGGATATATCCACATCACTGTAGGGCGCTCCACCGCCTGCTCCCTCATCGCCGCTGTCGGCCGGAGACCCCGCGCTGCTGGAGCCCACTTCTGGAATCAAAAGCAATAATCCGGTACAGCAGAGCTGGAGAGCCTGTCTCCTGGGTTCTGCTCCACGCTACCTCGGGCTGCACTTGCTTCAAGGAAGTCAACAGAAAATAACCTGTGTTATAATATATGTTCAAATAACCGAATGAGGTGTTTAGGCTGTGTCGTGCTGTACTTCCTTGTACTGCTATCCTATAATAGCAAATATTTTGCAATTAAAATAAATAAATTGAAAAAAATTATAAATCATTTAGAATTTACTTCCAATTGGGAGATAACATGATGCGTAGTATCATTTGACATTTCACAATTAAAAATATCAATTAAGCTGCTACAGAAATTTAAATCAAAATTTGAAAAAGCTAATACCTACCTACATATTTTTTTTTTTTTTTTTTAAAAAATAGAGATGCGAACACGGAATACGTGTCACATCAATATTCTTACTATTTTCAAACTAAGCTAAACGCTTGTGCTATGAAAATAGGACTAACTTCCTAGTCTGGGCTGAGATTCGAACCCGCGACCATTGGATCACGAGGCGAGTGTCCTAACCACAAGACCAACAAGCTACTCACAAGACCAACAAGCTACATATATATATATTTTTTTTTTTTATATAAAAAAAATAGAGATGCGAACACATCAATATGCGTGTCACATCAATATTCTTATTTTTTTCAAATTAAGCTAAATGCTTGTTCTATGAAAATAGGACTAACTTGCTTGTCTGGAGTGAGATTCGAACATGCGACCTTTTGGATCACGAGGCGAGAGTCCTGACCACCAATAACAATATATATATATAGAAACCCGTGTATATATATATATATATATATATATAAAGAAACCCGTGTTTCCCTATCCGCCAAGTTTTCTCCACAACCAGCCACAACCACCCACCGATGGTTATGATGGTGGATAGCCCTTGGTGTCACCTCGAAAATATGCGAGTTTGGTGGGGGTGGCTGTGCGTGGGTGGGAGTGGATGACGAAAATATGCTTTCTAGCACATTGTTTTGTTATGGGGACGCCGCAAGTGATTCAGATTGTTTCAAAATAGGCGCGCCTACTGTGTTGGTGAGTCTAGAAGGTTCTGGAAAAACCTGCTCTAGAAAGTTCTGGAAGGAGAAGGTTCTAGAAAATTCTCGAAAGTTCTTTAAGGTTCTAAACTGAGTGGCGGAATGTGTGTCTAGAAGGTTCCTGTATATTCAATAAATTTCTTGAAAGTTCTGGAAGGAGAATGTTCTAGAAGGTTCGCGAAAGTTCTATGACGATCCAAACGGTGTACTAAATATCTACGCGTGCGAAGCCGCGCGGGCACAGCTAGTGAGTAAATACAAGTTAAGAAAATGTATGTGCATTTATTTATTATTGAATTTTACCGCACCAGGTAGGTACCGCATATCAACATACGCATTTTATTTAAAAATGTGTTGGGACAATTATATGATTTTTATTTATTTTCATAGATGGCGGTAGTCTGCCGCCATAAATATTGTATGAAATTTTTGAATAAATATTTTAAAATAATCACATAAATTACAAAAAATTTGAGAATTTGTAAATTATTAAGGGTAGTTGTTGTTTATATTTAAAAAAATTTAAATAAGTATTTATTGTATAGTTTCGAAGATATAAGCCAAAATATATCGGAGTTACAACATCCACACGCTTGACACCAGACGCGCAACACATATACAAAATCAGAAGCATTGAATTTTGGAAGTGTGCGTCTTCGCTGTGATGGCACTCGCTGGAAATTGATTTGTTGTTTATAAAAGATGATTTTTATCTATCGCTCATGTTATGGAAGTCTTTGGGTATTCATAGAGTTTACAACTTCCAAAAAAAATATAGAAATAGGTGGAATGGTGAACGTTACATTGTGTAAAGTGATCACTTATGCCAGCCCTACGATAGGTCGTAAGTCCATTCCTACTTTCCCATAAACATATAATGTCTTCTCTGTGGGACATCTACAATATATCGATTGATTAATGATGTCCCTGTGAGGAAAAACCAGTTCTGTGTTTGAGTTTGTCCAAATTCAAAAAATTTGGACAAACTCAAAATATTCTAGTGTGGGTAGAGTGCGTAATACGTGCATTGTTTCGTTGGGTTACGGATACGCCCTCTAATACCCGCAAACTTAACACAACAAAACATTGCGCGTATTACGCACTGTACGCACACTAACTCAACTGCAAGCTTACCCTACGCTGATTATGTTGCTCTTTATTCTATGGTTTGGATAAACCGATCTTAACCAAAGATAAAATGTCTCAAATGTCAAATTGTAGGGTTCAAATTTGGAAACTAAAAGTCGAATAACCTTTTTGGTACTTAAAGCTACACAAATATTTTCCATCGGAAAAATCAAATATGTTGAAATCGGGGCCCGCAATTATCATAATGGAACAAACCCCCGAAAAGTACTGGATCCAAACCGTAAGGTACAATTTAGCTCATCTATCTCAACGGTCACATCGGGGGCGAGCATTTCACACCGCTGAGAATAAATAATAATGAACCAACTCCTCACCAATGTGTTGGTCGGCCTTCCTGGAGTATTCCGAACACTCCTGCTTAATGTCGGGATACGATATGTCTATCTCCGTGCAGGCAGCTCCATCGCCTGCTCCTTCATCGCTGCTCCCGGTCGCAGACCCTGGCTCGGGCTTGACGGCAGAAACATCTTGGTCAGCGCGGTTCATTATTCTAATTCCTCAATTGGACTTGGAGGATGAGACATGAAGCGCAATTGACAACTGTCAAAACTCCCGACCATAGAGATGAGAGGGACATAGACGAATTACCTTGTTATTTCTCGATAAGTAGGATCTTTATGAATGTGACATTCCGCCTACTCTCCAATTGAATATAGTTGATGTACCGGAATATGACGCGAACCAGGTTATTAATTTTGTCCTAGGGCAATACCGAGATCAAAGCGCCCATGCTTCGAAAATCACGCGCCACGTGGTCACAGCCAGGACAGCCCCGGCATGTTCGATCTTTTGTCCGAGGACGAAATATGTGACCTATTGTTTACAAAAATAACATTGCGATGGGCGATCGCCCTTAGGATAGCCCACCATAAAAATAATACGAAACAATGAAATTAGAAAGTTAGGGATGCCGAGGGCGTTGGGCATCGCCGAAGACATTAAGAGTGCACAGCCTTTTGTTAGGATGGACAATACGTTCGCAACCTTTTGTTCTTAAGTAACATCTTGGAAGGGTAAAGAACGGTAAACCTTTTCTTGCAGCGGGACGTATATCTCTAACCCCGATTAAACAATAGAAAGAACATCTTGGCCAAACGCGAACATCGGGACAACGGTTTAGAAAGCTGCGTTTTGTTAGAGAAGTCGCCATTGTTTTGGGAAAGACATTTTTTAGAAAAACAAGATAATAATTCCGAAAGTCGTCGCAGTAAACTTACTATTGTCCTCGACAGACAATAGAGATGTTTTAGAAAGCGCTGACATACCGATTCCCCACATGGCGACACCCTCCGCGAGATGTAGGATCGTATAAATTATATGATTATTATAAGGGCGCGAGGATCCCGCAACGCACGACCAGGCGGTCATTATCAATAAAGATAACAGGGGTCAATCAATTAAGAAGGTAGAGGCCGAATTAGAAATTGAGGCAAAGTGGTGAATCATAATATCAATGTAATATGTACCTAATTAATGAGCAACTGATATGTTTAATTTAAGTAAGGTAATGATAGTTTAGATAACCCAGGCCACCTCTGCAGGTGGATGTTACTCGTTTTATATGTAGTTTTCTCATTTATTCTGTATTCTATTGTTAAGTACCGAAATGAACGGGACATTGCAATTTGAAATAATAACGAGATCATCCCGAATTAATCTAACTTGTAGCAAATAATAAAAAATGTATTGATCGTAATAAAAGGAAAAAAACTTGATTGTATTATTGCCGACGATGTTTGATATTGATGTAATATATAATATATAACGTAATAGAATATTATCTCGTGAAAAGATGTAACACGGTTGACGAGATATAAGATTCCGACTTTTTAGTCTTTTGAAATCTGTCTGCAGAATGAATTTTAGCACACGGGGTTGAAACAAAATAGTTTAATTAATTGCAAATAAGTAAATGCCGTGTTGGAATAAACATTAATATTACTTTAGATCGAGGCTTTCATGTCTTATGTTTTCATGTATTACATACACCTAGTTGAATAATGTTAATTTGTGAGTTTTAATTATTTTTAAGAATAATGTTAATTTGTCATTAGTTATTCAAGCTCCCAATATTGTGGTTTTTTTATACAAATTTGTAGGTTGTAGGTATATAACCTATCTGTAAACATGCAATTATTGTTTTGATTACTCGTTTAAGCAAGATGATTTGTCGGTCTGTTTTAAAATAGTTGTTTTAATCTAGTAATAATAAAGCTCAAATAATTAATTTCACTCTTTACGATACACCATTCACTTTGGTATTTGTCCGCTTTAGAAAAGAAAAACATAACGAAAATTCTGAAGTTAATTAATTGTAGTAGGGACTTCCGTTATTGGTAGTGTTTCAAAATAATTCTTGTTTGGAAAATTTTCAATTGTCTGCCTGGTGGAATGTGGCTTATATAATTTTTTTTAGTGTTCTCTATTTTTATTCTTTTCTTATATTCTTATACCAGGGGTGGAAGAAAGCTGATTTGATAAGATAATGATTAGTATAATGAAAGTCCTAAAAAAAATGTTTTGCATTCAATCCAGCTTACATATTGAAGTAAGAATTTTCATTATTTAGGTGTAAATAATGTTACATTAATTAATTTACGCCAAGTTTTCTTAATTTTTCTTCTAGTAATAAGGTTTAACATAATTTCTTGAAAAAAAATGTTTATCGAATTTGATTATGTTAGTATATGTAAGCATTCCTTTTGGGCAAGTGGCGTTGATGCAAATTCATGTACTTTGTAATCCCAAAAGAAATTACAAAGATGTATACAGAACATTAACATTAGGGGACCCGCTTGAAGCATGTATCCCATGTAAATAAGTTTTTATGTTAATTGATTCACTAAGAAATGCCACGATGTCTGTATAATTTTAGTCCTTTGTTTTGTATCTCTATGTCACATATTGACTATTATGTTTGGTCCAACTAAGAAGTACGATAGCTTGTTTTATTTAAGCTAAAATTAAAAATAAAACTAAGTATCAAGTACACTTTGTCATTGTTAAAGAAAAAAAAATTAAAAAGAAAAAGAAAGGAAGAGAATATGCGGAGTGGCAAATTTTAAATACCGTCCGGTTTAACATATATAAAAAAAAAAGAAATAATAATGATTTTGTGGAGGCATCGAAGATAATCAATGTTAATGATAAGGATTGACCTGTAATGATGTAATGTATAAATAACGTTAAATATTGGGAGGCCTACTGTAAGAATCAAACTGACACTTAATAATAAGATTGATATTGTGATGCATACTCAAGGAATTTTACTGTGGTCTAATGAAACCCTACGTTCAATCCAATGTAATTAGTCAATAATGGTAGAAATAACTGGTCGATAAAGGTATGTCTATCTGGCGTGTCGCTTTGATTAAGTATGTATATGTAAGCAGTTTTGTTTTTTGGGTAATAAGTGTTGGTGCGAATTTGTGTTTTCAATTTTCCGCCTTTGCCAATTTGTACTGTAATATTTTCCTTAAGTTTAATTCATTTTGCAATGTTTTTTTTTGGTGACGGGATAGGGATATGAACAGTGAACAAAGCGTTCGTGAAATAACAAAGTGTTTAGGCCTACATACCAGAAAAGCATCGAGATTAGCCGCAAACTGGGAGAACAATAGGGGGCGGAACGGAGGCAACATTGGGTTCAGTAACCAATAGCGTTAATCGGGACTTGGGAGGGACCGAGAGAGACGAATGAACGACGGAGGCGGACATCAAAGGAGCCAATCGGCGAAAGACCAACTGGAGGCTTCCCCTCGAGCCCCGCGACCACACCCTGGGTCGCCGGGGAGAGAATATAAGGCGAAGCCAGCCGCCAAGAAGTTGAGTTGAGTTGAGTGTGGAGGAGAAACTAGAGATTCTAGCGGTGCCCGTAAAAACAGCATCGCCGATCACTCTAGTAACTCCTGGAGGAGCGAAAGTTCGAAAGGTAACAACCGCCATTCGCTACCGAGTGCTGTGACGCACCGCCGCAAACGCCGAAGTATCAGTGCCGCCGCGACGCCGCAGTGTACCACCGCGACGGAGAACCGACGCTCTGCCGACGACCGCACGAGTACCCCGACGACGGCAGAAGCCGTAGAAGGAGCCTGCATCCACAGAGGAGGACCAGCAGAAGCCGCCGCCGACCGAAAGAAGCGGCACGAAGAAGACATCCTTCACGTCTCCGCAAACAGGTTTACCAGCTTAAAGACTTTTTCTCCCGCTCGCCTAGTGCTACCAAAAAGGCTTCCCGTCACCACCCATTTTGACTTTAAGATAAGACTCTGTATGTGCTTTGTTTTTTTTTTGTTGTTTAATAGTTTGTTTCCCTCTCTAGATTAAGATTAATTTAAATTGTAAACCGACTACCACTTTGCCTCGCTTTATGTAGATCATTTGCTACTTTGCCCAATATAGAAACTTGTAAAATTGTTTCGATTTTATTATTTTTATATCCCTTCACCCGCCTCGAGATATCAGTGTCCTAGTCAGTCACCTGACGTTTTGATTGTACCTAGGGGAGGGCGTAACCGCCGGCATACGTAGATCTGAGATCTCCCGGCCGGTTTACCACACCGTGATTTTACATCACCTCAGACCCCCCCCTACTCCAGTATATCAAGCTAATCAATTTTAAAATATTGGGCACTGAATGATGAAATCTTCGGAAACTGAAAGCACCATCTCCCTCAATGATTTCGAAAAAAATTTGGTGGCAGAAAAGTGAACAGTTCACTTACAGAAATTGATGTAGATAAAAAACGCCGTTCGCTATATTGAAAATCAAAAATTCTAGTGAACGATTGAACGATTCAAAGTGAACAGATCACCTGACTGAACGACTCGGTTAACTTAAGTAAAACTCCATCTCTATCTCCTGGGCTAACAGTTGTTGTGTCAAAATTGTGTCAAGTAGCCAGTTGTCATTTTTATTTATTTCCGAAAAATTTTAAGCATAGTAAATATGGAGTTTCAGTATCAAGTGAGAGAACTTCTTTCGAATAATTTTTTGGTTATCAATGAGACCGACGTGGTATCATATTATAAAATAAATAACGATGACAGAAGGTAAAATTTTATTTTTTATTTTATTTTCCGATCGAGTATTGAAAAACGGTATTATTTTTTACCGTTCACAGTTGTATTTAGTTGAATAAAATATCATCTTTCGAATTATTCATGTGATTAAATTAAAATAATCTTTTTTGAGTTAGGTTTATGTCATCTTTCTCGCTACTTCAAGCATGAAGGTTAAGCGTAAGTACATGTCCAAAATAGGAATTTTATTTATAGCTACAGCCCTTCGTTGATGTGCGTTTATCTCTCAAACGTTTATTAACCTCTTGCGTGAATTTCGTATTTTTTTATAATTTAATTTGTGGGCATGGCCTTGGTACATTAGGTTTTGTTAAACTGTCATATGTTCATTGAAAATACTGTTACGAGCCGCCACCGCGACAATGCGGGATGGTGCTTGACAAATTAGGTACAATTACAATAATACATTTATTGACAGTCACCATGATTATTGCAACTTGCAGATGTTCACCTTTTTTTATTTAATTTAAAAAACCAATGGAGCTGGTATAACACACTGTTTATAATTTAAAAAGAGTATTACTTATGAATGGCTGTGTGCCACACACTTTCATTGATTTAAAGAATATATAAAAACAATAGGCAGGTACCAGGCCCGTGCAGTGGGAACATTGAAGCATGACTTTTTGTAAACATATATTTAGGAAAAAAAATAGAAATCAAATATTTATGCTACAGATTTTTATGATATATCAAAATATGAATGCTATGATAACAATTGTGATAGAAATATTACGAAATATATGTTGTATTCTGATTTTTTCCCAAATAATTGTTTACGTAAAAATCATGCTGCGATGTTCCCACTGCACGCCCCTGGTAAGTACTCTGTTAGATAATAACTAGCAGTTACTAACTCGATGGTACTAACTTACAAGATCCTTTAATAGTCCAGTCTTGTACGCTCAAAACTGCAGACCACTATTTCTTGCAATGTCCATAATATCAAAATATCAGCTGATAAGCCCGACTCTTAAGTTCCAGACACTAATTCTTACTGTTTAATATTAGGTCCTTACATATGAAATTGGCATTTTGCCGTACTGGCAAATTTGATCTCAAATATCTTCTCTTTGGTTAGGAATTCCAAATCCAAATTTATACAGCTATTTACTCATGTATTTGTGTTTTGAAAATTATAATTCATTTGTTTTTTCTCAATGGTTTTTTTCTTTGCGTCACTCAGTTTACAAAATGAAAAACTTGAAATATCGCGATATTTACGAGTACGAGTTCCACCGTGGCACCAGTGCTTCAGAAACGGCTCGAAGGATTAATGATGTGTATGGCGATGGTGCCGCAAAAGAAAACACAGTGCGTTTTTGGTTCCAACGTTTTCGTTCTGGAAATTTCGACCTGCAGAACAAGCCCCGTGGACGGCCGGAGACCAAAGTTGATAATGAAGAATTGAATGCTATTGTGGAAGCGGATCCATCGCAAACCACATCCGAGTTAGCTGCAGGCTGCGGTGTTATTGATAAAACTGTTTTAATCCACTTGAAGCAAATTGGTAAGGTGAAAAAGCTTGAAAGGTGGGTACCTCACGAATTGAGTGAAGCAAATCAACAAACGCGCGTTGACTGCTGCGTTGCATTACTCAACCGGCACAATAATGAAGGGATTTTAAATCGAATCATTACGTGTGATGAAAAGTGGATCCTGTACGATAATCGGAAGCGCTCATCGCAATGGCTGAACCCTGCCGAACCAGCCAAACCATGCCCCAAGCGAAAATTGACCCCAAAAAAGTTACTTGTGAGCGTTTGGTGGACTAGTGCTGGTGTCGTTCACTACAGCTTTCTTAAATCTGGCCAGACGATTACGGCAGATGTCTATTGTCAGCAACTGCAAACCCTGATGGAAAAGCTAGCTGCTAAACAACCAAGGCTGGTTAATCGCTCTAGGCCACTGCTGCTTCATGATAACGCTAGACCACACACTGCACAATAGACGGCTACCAAATTAGAGAAGCTTCAATTGGAATGTCTAAGACATCCACCGTACTCTCCGGACCTTGCCCCAACAGATTACCATTTTTTTCGAAATTTGGATAACTTCTTGCAAAGGAAAAAATTCAACTCCGATGGGGCAGTCCAAACCGCCTTCAAAGATTTTATTGATTCCCGTCCTAATGGTTTTTTTAGTAAAGGGATCGATGAACTACCTATGAGATGGCAAAAGTGCATAGATAGCAATGGTACATACTTTAATTAAATAAATATATTATAATAAAAAAAATCGGCTTTATGTTCCTCCCATACTAAACGCCAATTTCATATGTAAGGACCTAATACAAAGTTTTAGACATTCTTACACTTCCAAGAACAAAGTCTGTCGAATTCCCCGACTAATAAAACAATTTTTTTTTACTTGCATTCCAGGAGATATTACATGCAGCTGGAGAAGTTGATAGACTCGCTGGGAGAGTTGTCGGCCCAGGAACAAATGTTGAAGAAGCCCATCACGACATTTAAAAACCTCATCAATACCAATCACACTATCTACATGGCCATGGACCCCGAATTTAATAAGTATGATATTTGTACAATAAAACTCCGATAATTTAAAAAATTTAAAACTAACAAGTCCCAAAATGTGAATTTCATAGTAGATTAACCCCGATAATTCGAAAATCTCGGTAATACATAATTCGAAATAGTTTTTAGCCCCTTGCGCCACAAATTAATACATTTTAGTTCACATACTTCAATTTTTCTTTTGAAATTTGACAAAATTGAAAAAATATTATGATTTTTTCGCAAGTGACAACAACAAATACGCCCATATCAGATACTTTAGTAATAGAAATGTTGCGGTCTTTATAATAACATAATAAATATTACGTTTTCGAAATGATTTCTTGAAATATGGATAAATACGTATGTTTTTCATAAAATTCATGGGTTTTACGATTTTTGGCGAACTTCGCAATCACATTGCGATTTTTGGCTTCTTGAAATAATTTTTATCTCCTTGCGCCATAAATCAATACACACAAATAGTTCAGAAAATTCGATTTTTTTTTTGAAATTTAACAAATTTGAAAAAAGTATTTTGGCTTTTTGTAAGAACAACAAATATATCAATATAGGTTATTTTAGTAATAGAAATGTCGCTGTCTTCGTATTTGCATAATAAATATTTCATTTTCGAAATGACTTTTTGAAAAATATAGAAGTTTTTCGCTAAATTATTGCCTTTTTTCATGAATTTTACGATTTTTGGCAAATTTCGCCAACGTATCGCGATTTAATTTTTTTTTGTACCTTGAATTTCGATTTAACGAGGTTTTACTGTATACAGAAATTTGACTGTAGTGAGTTTATTCCCTTCCATTTTATGACCTGAGATTGACTCAATATCCAACAAAAAACATTTCAATAAATTCTACCAAAATTTGGGATTAACTTGGAAATTGACTGTCCAGTTAAAGGGCGGTTGTATCAACTTTGTTTATATAAAAATTTAGTTTAATGTAAAGAGTTTTATTACAATGGGTTGTTTGATTGGTGGAAAATGCAAACATTTATGATTTAAACTTAACTATTTGTATATAAACCAAGCCGACACAAATGGCCCTAAACCAATTCAGTATGCCAGATCTTATGTTGACAGAGTTAGTGTATTATTTGAGAATACAGTCATGCAGTACAGTCCCGGAATATGCAATGATATAATTTATTTTTGTATATATTCATTATTTATATTTATTTACGTTCTCATAACTTCTGTTGAGGTTTTCAAGGTTGGATCCATCCTAATATTTGTTTGTGGAGAGTTTTGTTGTATTATTGTCCGGATTGGTTTTCAGCGGGCTCGGGGCGGCCACCGGTTACATCAAGGTGGGCAAGAAGAAGCTCTTCCTCACCGACGGAATCCAGGAGCAAGTGGCCGTCGACATCCCCTGCGTATTGGACTTTTACGTCTACAAGGACCAGCAGCGCAAGGGCTGGGGCAGGAGAATATTCGACCACATGTTGGAGGTGGGTTAGATCATGTTTTGCTTTGCACGTGACACAAAATGTTCAGGAATATTAAATTCGACCCTGTTCATCTTGATATGTACATAGCCGCTACTCTGTGCTATTCTGAAAATAGCAATATTGGGATGTCAGATCTTTATCCCAATGTTGACAGTTATGTGTAACATTGTATTGCTGCCAATTTCAATGTTTTAAGTTT
>JADDOH010006101.1:0-14925 GCA_016648135.1 Agrypnia vestita | reverse complement strand
TTTTTTTGCTCTTTTTTTGTAAACTTGTTTTTCTGTAAACTCACTTTTTTGGATTAGTGGAGAAAATATCTCAAAAAATATGAAGCATTTTTTTTTCAAATTCTGCATACTTATTACTGTTCAATTTTCAATTTCAATTTGTTTATTTTTTATATAGCATTTACATTACAAACACAAATTTAATTCGTAAATGTTATAAATAATTTAGAAATATATAAACATATAAATAAAAGCAAATATTAAGCATAAATAAAATCATTCACATCAAAGGTGTAGGAGAATCCTGCTTCGGAATATCCTCTCAGAGACATGGAACAGATCAATATCCAGAGTAATATTGTTCAGCATAGCAGTAGCTCTTCCAACAGACATAAATAACCATTGGCACTTGGTCCTGTATATTTAAAAGTGAAACAATATATGCTGACGTTGTCTAAGGTAATTATCGGGAACATATAAACTAATACCCCGCATAATTTTAGGGTTATCGATCACACCGCGCAACAATCGATAAAAATGCGTAATCAGATACACATTCCTTCTAGTCTCTAGACTATTGTAGCCAAGCATACCCTGGAGGAACTCGGTTGGGTAAAGCCAAGGATAGTGCCCGTACTCTCTAATAACATTCTCTATGATTCACATATTTTACCTATTTTTGTTATAAATGCGCTGTTTGCTTATTATACATTTTTGAAAATTATTTTCAAACTAATCTCATTTGCACATTTTTTTTGTGATATGCTACACAGAGTTTACAAATGTACAAGCCCCTTTTTTAGGCGAAGGGATTGGGACACAATGGAAGTATGTCTTTCTTCGCGTAAGGTTAAACACACATTTATATCGCAGTTACAAAATATTTATTTTTGCCTAATTAAAACCCCTAGTTAACAAAGTGTGTAATAGACGATATTTTTTTTTTAATTAAAAATTTCGTTTCAAAATAAATCTCTTAAGTAAGAACGTCTTTCGTAATAAAAATAAAGCGCAGCTTATTTACTAAGACATTATACTTTTTAAGAGTATTTTGTGTGACCATTCCATAATTGTTTTAAAATTTACAAGCTCGTAGTTTTTTTAAACAAGTCAAACGTGTTGGAATCTGCTATGAAACCATACCGGATACCAAGGAGTTTTAGTTGGTTCATGTCTATATATTTTGCTGGTCTGTGATATGCTATATCATGGACGATACATAATTTAACAAGAAAATAATTAATTTTATCGTTTCACTCTAACCCCGGCGACGTGATTATTTCCATCGGCTGCGCGCCTCACGGAGAAGAACGTTTGCAAGACAGCATATAACTCTGCCATTTTGAAATTTTCAATACGATTTGTTATTGAAAAATATTATCCAATGTACACCGTAAAAAATTATAATAAACGAATTTTGTATGTACAATATTTACGTTAAAAAAACATATAATTAAGTTTTATCAAAATTTCCACGCGTTCAATAATGAGGTTATATATAACCTGTTGCGCACGATGCTCTTCTACTTGAATCTCTCGATTTCTACCATTCAACTCCTACTACATTAGAATGTTTTTTGTTGCCTCTAGGTGGTGTGACCTTTTAGGTATAGGTGCTATGTGCGGACCTCCATTTCTCCGATTTATTACTTTTTTTAAAAATAATAATTTCCCTCTGTTCTCAAGATTTTATCGTCATAGTAAAAAAGTCGGACGTACTTATTTATGTAGAAAAGCACGTTTCTCTGAAAAATATCAAGAAATCTATTATATGTCAATATTTCCATCATTATAGCGAATATGATGGCTTTAAGTTAAAATTTGGATACTTTGAATGAAGAAATTAGTAGAAATTCATCTGTGTGTGAAACAAAGTGATGATTTCTACCATTTTTTTATATCCATATTATTTTCTGAATGTTAATAATTTCGTGGTTGTGTGTTGTGGAATTTTATCGGATTTTTTATCTTAATACTATATATGTACATAATGTATTGTAGAATAATTATTTTAGTAGAATAAGGGATAGCAGGACAAGGAAGTAAAAATATTTTTTTCGTAAATAATTAGGTTATAATATTATGTACCAATATGCTCCACTCTGGACTTAATTATCGTGTCCTAGCCTCCTTGATGAATGAAGCGCCTCGTTCATTCTTGTGCGCTTCATTCTTTCCTCGGTTTTGGTCGCAGTCAGCAGTGACACACGCGCTACCTCACTTTTGAGTAATTAAATGTAGAAAGGAACCCCGTCACTTACCTGAATAAATTCAGTTCGGATATGTGAGTAGGTAGCTTTTGACCTTTGTGTGTACATTACTAGAGGCAGAATCCCTTCGTATACATGTACACCTTCTGATACATTGGGAAGTCCCTCATTTTAAACGTATATAAACATAACTATAATAATATTATTAATATTTTTAGTATTTAAAGCATTAAATTTGTGGTCAGATATTTTAACAAAATGTTATTATTTATGTTAGTATGTATTAATATAATCATAAAAATTACTTTTCGTCTACCGTTCGAGTCGTAGACGTGTGTAGTGATATTTACATGCTAGTGTAATTGTTGTCATGACGTAGAGACGGGTTACGTCTCGAAACCTGTAGACAAAAAAGTAATTTTTAGTGGTTATATGCTAACATAAATAACATTTTAATAACTAGAGTCACTTCTACATTCAATTTTATGGATGAAATGCAGAAAGTAGTTTGAAGAATGAGAGTCACATTATCCAGGAGCGCCTGACGGCCCTGCCAGGTATGGTGGAGGGGGTGATGAAGGCTCTCGAGATTTGGGGCATCCCCTTCCGTGTCAAGGCGGGGCGGACCGCCTCGCCTGTTTACCTCGCGGCTGCGAAGTTCCTCCAGGGAGGCCAGGACACGGCAATAAAGTCCAGGGTCCATAAATGACACTACCCCAGGTTGGAGGCGGATGAAAGAGGAGGTACTTCGCCGCCTGGACGCTTCGACAGAAATGCGAATGACGTCGATTGTTTTTTAAACGGTAAATTGCGCTGGAAATTCGATTTGTCACAACTATAGTTTCACAACTCCAGATGTCGCGTAGCTAATGGTACAAATTTCAAAGTAAAATGTATTATTAATCAATTAGAAAGACATGCCGAAAAATCGGATCGTCGAAAAAATATTTTGGCTGCTACCGGTGTAACGATATTGGCCTATTCAAATGGACATTGCTGAAAAATTATACGAAAATATCTATCTGCTAAAGTTTATAATAAAGAGAAGCTTCACAACCCGTTAAATACTCTATAATTAAATATTTGCCGGATAAGTAGGTGCGGGCGAGCTTTATTATTTCTGCACGCGGGCGTGTAAAGCAGGCTTTATGTTATTTTGTTTAACGAGATGGACCAATCACAGATGCGCCGTTAGCACCGAATCTGACCAATGAGGATGGTTCTGAGAGTTAGACTTTGACTTTTACACGCTAGTTGGAATCAAAGATGGCGCGAGATAGGGACTATTTTTAGGCGTTACAAATTAGAAAGCGGCACTTGAGTTTTCAGCTTGAAGGTCGGCCGAGGCTTTGTCGAGGAGAGTCCGAAGTAAGGAAGATAATTTGGCTGGACCGAGGAAAAAGCCGGAGGTTGATAATAATTCAAAGGGGAATTGGAACAGTGAACAGATAAGCATTTCCAATATTATTTATTTCTATTGCCTTTTATGTGTATTATATTTGGAACCTTATATTACTATGCGCTCATCAGATTTAATAATTCATAGTTTTGCGTGATAATCCAGCGGGCGTTCTTTCCTAATACTTGTGTAACTTTCAAATATGCGGAGGAATTTTGTGTTGTCTGTGCTGGCGATTGAATGCACGGATTTCTATATGATTTGTATTGTTTTGGAAATGATTGGGATCGGAGTATTTATGGGGTTTTGATATCACGATTGTCAGTGTGATATAAATTCAAATCGTACGAGGAATTTCCTACAAATAATATATTTTAAAAATGCATCTGGATTTTATATTTATTTTATTAAAACATGAATGTGTGGTTTATTTGAACTCGTTACATGTTTGTATTGCGTGTCATTGGGCAATCGTTTTAAACACGATTTGTTCCTATCAAGTTCTTATAAAGACGTATTTCGAATTGTATATATTGTATCTATTTAGATTAAGCCGCATTTATTAATTCTAGAAAGGGTTTTCTGCTTCGAATGCAAGATATTATTTACAGGTCAGCCTGGCATATGAATAAAAATTGTTATACTACCGCCGTCATTCGAACTCAAACAAGTTGACCTTCGGTCTTCCGTAGCCGTGATAGTCATTCATATGACATTGTTTTTATTCATTCAATATTAGATATTTGAAATGTCTTTTTTCAACATATTCCATTATTGTGGGTCGTTTGCGGTTAGATCAGATCAACCTTCGGTCTTCCGTAGCCGTGATGGTTTTTCATGTGACATTGTTTTATTCATTCAATATTAGATATTTGAAATGTTTTCTAGAACATTTTTCACTATTGTGGGCAGTTCGCGGTGTGTTCAGGGGTGGTTAACCTTCGGCCTTCCGTAATCGCGATAGTTATTCATATGACATTGTTTTATTCATTCAATATTAGATATTTGAAATGTTTTCTACAACATTTTCCATTATTGTGGGCAGTTCGCGGTTTGTTCAGGGGTAGTTAACCTTCGGTCTTCCGTGATCACGTTATTTACTTATATGACAGATTGTTTTGTTTTGTTCGTTTAATATAAGTAATATCATATTTTTATGAGTTACCGTAATTATTTATCTATATGATTTTATTATTGAGAGTGATGCAACGAATACTACTTTCATGAATACGAATATCAGGCCTACTAATCGGTGAATACGAATGCGAATATTTCCACCAAGGTGGGGGAACTTGAACATACTTGTAAATATAATAACCTTGATGCGACGAATACTACCTTCACGAATACGAATATCAGGCCTACTATTCGGTGAATACGAATGCGAATATTTCCACCAAGGTGGGGGAGAACGCAAGCATACTTGTAATTGTATTGTTTATGTCTGCTTGTGATATCACTATACGGCGTAGATGAACTAGTTTGAAAGGGCTTATGTTCTGTATGTGCTTGGCGTAGAGGGAATAGTCTTCTTGTTTCTAGGATCCTATACAGGTTTACAGGTGCTGATATTGAAATATATATACAAGGAAAACACTATTTTGGGAATCACTAACTGGATGACAGATATTGCAGCACACATACACACAAGGAGGACGTTATGTTAAATACATGACTGGAAAGTTGTTATTGGAAAACACAGGCGCTACTATAGGATATGGACAGTTTACAGAGAACTTCAACTTCTGTTCGGTCCTTTTACTATTACTATTCTTTCGCCTTTTTGCTTAACCGTGGATGAACTAGATTGAAGGGGTTTATGTTCTGTATGTGCTCGGCGTAGAGGGAATAGTTTTCTTGTTTCTAGGATCTAATACAGTTTTACAGGCGCTGATATTAAAATATATATACAAGGGAAATGAAGGGCTACACAGGCGCTGGTAAATGCTCAATTTTGGAGAAGACCCGTTATATTACTGCCATCTCAGAAACAGACCAACTACAGAAATAAGATAAGAACCTTTAATATTATTTATTCCTGATGTTTTCTTGTGTGTATTAAATGGATTGTTCGTGCTACATAATTTGTCATGGTCACATAATCACTATTCATTTCATTACGTGGGTTCAGAGCCGACGGTAACGGACGCGGAAACAAATTAGTACTGATGTCGGGACGTAACGTCGGGATTATATCTTAATTATCTTTGGGATAGAAGCGAGGTCATCATACGTGCATTCTGCATTACAAACGTTTTACTAACATATATAAATACATATTATTGCGTTTTACAAATTGAATAGGATCGCGGGAAATAGGCATTTCGTCCGGTTGTGCAATATTAACTTCCAACGTAGCATAATGCGATCTTATCAACGGCGCTAGACTCTTAAGGTTAGGCACGCGGGGATTATAAATGGGATAATGAACGAGAACCGAATGGGGAAGTTCGTCTCTTCATGGTCGGGAGGCGAGGAGTCGTACGTCTTTCACGCCCCGTGATCTTGGGAGGCTGAATTTCGATTGTGGAAAAAGATGAAGTTGGATCTACTCGCGTGGCAAGACAGGGTCGAATGTCGGAGCGCGCGTTCTCGGCTATGGAGTCTGATTAGATTGGAGAGACACCTTAGGTCAGGGACTAGGTAGGGCCATCTTAACTGTATCTACCCGGTTGTGACTGGGTTTTAAAGCCAAGAATTACAGGATGGTCTGAAGGTCTTGATGCGGTGATCCCTCTAACATCTAAGGGGAAGAACCTCTCACGTCTTTTCGGGCCCCTTGGTGCGACGAGCTCGGGCTCTGTTTATGAATGTTTATGAATGTATTAACTCCGTACTCAAGGACGAGATAGGACGTGCCTCATGAACGAGAAATTATAAGATGCAGGTAGCAGTGCGACAATCAATACTGTGCTCGGGACCGCTTTAATGAACGAGATCTGTTAGCAGATTAACAATCAACTTTTATGATCGGGACCGCATTCAGGAGCGCGATGGCATTACTAACACCATCATACTCATCATTCATCACCTTTTCTAACTTGCTGTATACAGAGACCTTCGGGGTTCTCCTTTCCCGGCCAGCGAGAAACATATCAGGAATTACACAATCAACTGTAATAATCATGCTGTTTTACCATCATTTAATATCTCTAGTCAATAAGACTACACCGTGGGATCAATCACATCAACTATAATTGGCGATGCTAACATGGCTCTGACTGACGCGCTCAAGGACGAGTCTTTTCCAGTCACCCAGTTAGTTCATTCAGCCCTTTAATCAGCAGTAAACATCATAATAATCCGGCTCATGTAGCCGCAACGTGGGATCCTCATCATTATACACCAGTCAATTTGACTGCCCCGCGGGACAATATACAAACCTTAATATCAGACGCGGGATTTCTTCCTGATATGTTTGTCGCCGGGAAGCGAGGACTTCGGGGGATTCCAGCAGGAGCAATAGAGTCTCGGCTTGATCTTGGTCTGCAGCTTAGTGTGGGAGGTTATGTCTAAACAGGAGTTAACCACCGGATGCGGCGATGCTCTGGGGCCGCATCCCCCTCCCCCTACAGGGGGGGGGGGGCATCTAGAATCCACGTTTGAACAGAAGTGGTTAGACACTTCTTAAATTTCACTTACAAATCTGTATCTTCCATTCCCTTAGAATCTCGGGCTGCGATAATGTCAGACAAAGCTTGCCCTGAGCCTCTGTTGCGCCTAGTTGTTATGAATATATGTTTACTCTTTCCACTATGTACTATGAACAGATTGAGCAGATCGGACAACGTGGGATGCGCTATTGGTAGGTTTCTTACTTGTGTTTTGAATACAACGTATGCTATTATATCTTGTAAATCTGTCATAAATGGGTGCCGCATGTGGTTGTGCTGACACTGTTCTAAGCTGCTATTATGAGATGTTGATAATCAATGCGAGCGGAATCTTTAGCGTATGCCGTTAACTTGGCAACGATTGTATTGTTTTATATTACAGTATTTTAACCCCGGTGGTATTATAGTTATGGCGGTACTATGTAAGGAAGTTTTGCTACTAGCGTTTATTCCTCAGCTACGCCGCATATAGTTGGCTTTTAGGCCGACTCAGGACGTGGACGATATCGGCTATCTCTCGTATAGGCGAAACTGTAGAATTCTGGAACGGTTTCTAGAAGGGCCAAAGTAATTTCGGAAATATGTTAGAGCGTATATGTGTGTATGTATGTATGTATATATGTATGTATATATGTGTATATATATATGTATGGATGTCTCTGGCATTTCGTCTATGAGTGTTCGAAGATTATACGTGGATTTCTAGTCGTTAACGGTTAGGCGTTCTATCATCTTAAGTAAATAAATACCTTATGGTAATTACGAGTACGGATTAGTTCGTGCGTGTGTTACTTCCATAGTTAGGTAAGAATTCGTTCTATATTAGTCTAGTCGCGTTAATAAGAATACGAATCTCACCACATATCAAAAGAATTTTGGATAGCTACGGACACAACGGAGGGGGAATTTTCCTAACCACTAGATAGATCACGTCTGGCCAATTTTGAAAATATAAATTCTTAACAAAAATAAATAAAATATTAGCTTTCATGTAAATATACTTCCGAAGTTCTAAGTTCGACTTAAGTTTTTATCTAGAAGCTTAAAGCATAAAGTGTGTGCTTAAAAGTCACAAAAGTCGTAATAAAGCTTAATTCGGTAGCTTAAAGTCTCAAGCTTTGGGCTTTTCGTAAAACTTATATTATTAAACTTTATAGTTAGGTATTTAGTCTAGGTGTACAGGTAGGTACGTTACACCGGGATTCGAACACAGATCACCTAGCTTTCCGGGCAGGTATGCTACCAATCACACCACATCAGCTTGGTACGGTTATACCGTCAATGCCTAAGTTTTTCTGCTAATAATTAAGTTTACTTTTCTTCTGTCTAATTTTTTTATGCTTTCTTGTTGTATTATTCCTAACATGCCTACTTTTTTCTGCTTACTAAGTCTCTTTTTCTGCTTACTAAGTCTCTTTTTCTCTTGTTTAAAATTTTTTATTCTTTCCTGTTGTATTATTCTTTACACTTATTCTTTCTTGTTCACTGTCCGACTGTTCATTGTCAACACTTATTCTTATTCTTTCGTGTTGTATTATTCTTAATTACTAAATTTTTTTTAAATTTCACGGAACTTTTTTCTAAAAAATTGCAACTTTACAATAAGTATGTGCGCTTGAATATAATAAATATTATGTATTTATTAATTTTGGACGAATTTTTTTTTTTAAATTTTCTTTACGATTACCGAGATAAAACCATTTTAATTATTTAACTTTTTTGATTATGTCACTACAGAACTCATTAACAAACATTTTTTTAGCAATACATAACATAGGGTAAGTAAATCGTATTTGACTTCACTTTGAATGAATTTCACATTCAACTGTTGAGAGATAACGAAGTCAAATAATTCAAATGCATCTAAGTAAAGTAAGTTTCACTTTTGGTAAACTTTGTACCTCATTCGAATTTTTTTCTGCTCTATAAGATACTGTGTTTATTTTAACGTTAAACTTAGTATTTTATTTATTTACATGCCCTCAAAATGTAATGTCAGAAACACAAAAATGAGCACTTTCGACAACTTCTTCTGTTATAATGACGAATCCTTTGAGTTAAGACCTGATGCTTTTTATTGCAGAAGTATCAAAAAACTTGTAGAACTTTTTGGTTAGAAGTTAAAAATAATAAAGAACTTTGTAAACATTATTGACTAATTGTTCTCTTCATTTGAAAAAAAAGACCCAATATTAACCGTTTGCATTTAAGGAAATGAAAAAGGTTTATATTAATATGCGTACACACAGGAAAATTTAAAATTTATTTCCGCCACAAGTTTTTAATTATTATATCTAATTTATTGTTGGCATATTAAAGCGAATAAATTATTTGATAATCGTCGACTTTTTACAAAATATTTTTCAAAGTTATGATATTTATCACATAACATTGAAGGAAAAAAACTTGGCTGAGGTTTGAACAATTACATGTTCAGATGAATAAAGAAAAAAAAGTAAATAGAACAATAAAAATCCGAATACTTCAATATGTTATGACACATCAATGCAAAGAAAGATTGCCGGAAGTTGGGGCCCTAGAAGAAGGAGAACATCATGGCTGAAAAACCTGGGACAGTACTTTGGTCAGCCTTTTTGTAGAACTGTTCCGGGCCGCAGTATGTAAAGTGATAATAAGCACAGGGCATAAAGTGAAGAACAAGAGTTGCGTATCTGTCACTAATGTAATGCATTGAAACATGTTTTGTGTTAAATATAACATAAAAAGTTTTTTGATTTAATTGTAGGTCTGGCCATCGTGCTTCCACAGAATCGGCGCTGGAGCTCAGTTGGCCCAGAGAAATCAAAGAGAATGTGATACGCAATCAGCGCGTAGCTATCGGGTTAAAGTTTCTAATTATTCCGGGCCTATCTCTAGTATGTACGAGAATTGTACAGAATTGGAAAACGCTGCTGAATAAAACCGTTTTAACTAAATCAACGTTGGGAAAGCGTTAAGTTTATTACTTACGAATTTAAACTAGTTATCAATATATGTATATGTATATATATATATATATATATGTTAATATTAGGATTTTCGCGGGTGAAAGATGAAGGATTATTTTCTAGGATAACCCGCGTATTGTAGTCTTGAAAAAGACTGTTATTATGTACCCAACGTTTCGGACAGATAGCACTGGCCACTTTCAGAAGGATTTTCGCCTTGTATTTCGAGGTCTGTTTTGAATTGGTGGCAAGCATACCCGTTCACTCTAGAAATCGAGATCCAAGTGAAGCCTAATGCGAAGCTAATTGCTGAATTTACTTTGCGACCTGGTAATTCTTCTACTGTTGTTGGAAATTCCGTTATTGTTAGTTATATTAATATGTTCATTTAATGCGTCTGTACTTGGAATCGGATTATTAGGGGCTGATTTTGAAAAGATTTTACAGTCGTTAAGGATGGATTTCCAAGTATAAGGAATTCGGATCGCGTCGTCGCGGCAATTCATGTTATTTTTATTTTTATGTATTTTTTTTGCTTCCCTGTATATTCTGCATGTTTCGTTATTAATATTTGCGAGGGTTGAGGCATTATTAAAATCTATTTTATGTCCTTCCGTAAGGACATGATGAACTAAGGATGATGTGAGTATTAATAATGAGTCTTAATATTAACATAACTAACCTCTACAGGGAGGAAATTTTTCGATCTTGTAAAGTTATCGAAAAGCTCAAAACGAAGCGCGCGAAATTACATTGTGATTGAACTTTTTTACGAAGATGCCGCGATACAAACGTTATTCCTACAGCATTAAATTAAAACCCCGACCAATACAACAGCGCTCCACCGAT
This sequence comes from Agrypnia vestita, assembly GCA_016648135.1. Lineage (NCBI taxonomy): Eukaryota > Metazoa > Arthropoda > Insecta > Trichoptera > Phryganeidae > Agrypnia > Agrypnia vestita. The sequence goes on along the minus strand of JADDOH010006101.1, from coordinate 3,926 downwards.
AACATTCTAACTAAATGCAGCTTAGCCCTTTTGCGCGACCAAATACAAAACATACGTTGCAAATTAAATTCAATCGGTACTCAAATAACTAATATGCATTTCAAACCTTCCTCGGTAACTCATCCGATGTTATAGGACCAGTAAGACAATATTATTCATCAACGCACAGAAATAAATTCGGAAATCACCACTAAACGTCAAATCAATAAATTCAACTCTCTTACTCGCGAATACAAATTGCATCGAGTGCCAAAATTAGATTATAACAAAGTAGTTTTCAATTTATCAGACCAACCTCTTGATGACGCAACAACATCAGTACTTTCTAAAGGCTTTAACTTCGGTGTCACTCCGTCAGTCATTCCCAAAGAAGACATAGTCACCGGTGTAGAATCAGCCATCGCCAAACTTCCTTCCGATATATATTCCTTCATCATCGATATAAGTTACTGTAATGATAGTTCAACTTTTTACAAAAAATAAGTAAGAAATATTGGAAAAAAATGCAAACTTTGATATTGCATATCTCCATAACTATTGATATTAGGCCATGGTTGCTTGAACATTTTAGACTCATAACATTGTCAGGAATCTTCCTGCCAAGTTTCTACTGGTACACCCTGATATCTATTAAGATTCATGAATCGCATCACGATTATCAGCTAAACATAAATGTTCGTTTAATAAATTAACCTGGAAGCTTTGCTGGCTTCACCTAAAGCAGTCATTTCCCAAGCCACTTCCTACGAATGCATTTCCTGCCCAGCTCCAGGGCGCCTGTCATCGTCAGTCGCCGGAGATTCAATCAGGATGCGCAAAGGACGAGTCGCAGGAACATTTCCCATTCAAATCAAACACGCGATAAAGGCAGCCTGAAATATTATTTTACCAAGATGGCATAAAGAAATATAGAAATACCAGAACAGAAAAATGTTATTGGAGAAAAATCGTCTACATAAAGCACTTTTAAAATATGCATTCTGAGATTTTTATTATTATTATTATTAATATTAATAGGCTTTTAAAACAGATAAGTAAAGTGTAGATTAGCAGAATATATAGTTTAAAAAAAAAATAATAATAACACGTAAACATAATAATGACATAAAGTGGAAAGAAAATACTTAAAATACAGATACAAATATATAAAGATAAATATAATATAAAGCAAGTATATAAAAAGCAGAAGGATATGATAAACATAATATAATAGAAATGTAACAAAAAAAAGGATAATAATGTAGAGTGAAAAGCTTTGAAAGTCATAATATAATATAAAATATACATACAAATAGAAATCATTTATTTAAGTCCAATTCGACAAATACTAATAATTTTTCAATACACCTTTTAATACATGTTTGAATAATATACAGTTATTGGCAAAGACGTCCAGTTGCTCGTATCTGTTTGCTAGTATAGGAAGCCTTTACAGTAGTGAATTAAAGATATAGTTAGTAGCTGTAGTTTCCACGGCAAAACCTGTAAAAGACATCTAGTTATGCGAGACGGAACACAACGCAGATACGTTCTAGTAGTTGAGGACAGTCGATAGCACCATTTATTAGTTTGTGTAAAAAAGAAAGTCCGTCACTATTCTTCTAGTCTCTAGTTTATCAAGACAGCTAAAAGCTCTAAAAATATTTTTCAATCAATATTACTTGAAGGTATGTTAAGTTTACAATTGATAAATCTAAGAAACTTATTTTAGACACTCTATATTACTGGATAATGGAATTTAGTTTTTTTATTCCCGCAATTAAAATAGTGCTGTTAGCATTAAAAGTTTTACTTTTGCATATGTCAACATGACATATTATTGTTGTTTTGTATATTTCATATAACAAAATAATCACATTTTAAAAAGGGATATTCTTGCACTCAGTTATAGGATAAAAATTTAGTGTATCACTAAAAATTATAAAAAATATAGGAAAATTACATAAAAATGGTCTTTAGTTACGTAGAAGAACTAATGATTTACTAAAATATAACATTATTAACTCAAAAACGTTTTTTTTCGGAATGGAGATGGATAAATTTACACTCGGGGTGCAATTCTAACGTGCAATCAAATTTTGCATAGTTGCTCCTTTACGCGGGGTTTTCCCCGCGTAAAATATAAAATCGTGTACCCATGATATAAATGCGTATTATATTGAATCCCACTTTTACCAAATTTTGCTTAGTTACTTTTTAGGACCTAGGCCGTTCGATAGGTGAGTAGACCTACAAATAAGTAGATTTTAATATATATATGTATATCTATATAAAGAACGGTTGTACGCTTTTTGGAGAAGTAGCTCATCGACAAGGCGCCCTGAAGATGAGCAGTGAGATCTGTTCGAAACGTCGGCAGACGACTGGTCCTGACGACCAGAATTTGACGCGGGTTACCCCCAAAGTAGTTAGAACTAACATATCTTGTACCCGTGAAAGCCTTTGATTTAACACAAATATATACATATGTATATATTTATGCTTCAACAGGCCAGGAGGCCCAATTACAGAAGCGAAATACATCACAAAACACCCAGGCTTCAATATATAACATAGATTAAAATTGTGACCTCACCGGGAATCGAGCCCGGAACCCTCGGTGTGGGAAACCAGTGTCATGCCCACTGCGCTACGAAGGCCGCCCTATAGGGAAAATGCGCATGAAATATCAACAATTTTTCAATTATATGTTCTCCTGATATCTGAGTTTGCATTTTAAATTTCGTGTGAAAATACTGTTCCGTTGCTGAAAAAGTTAATATTGAACAATAAGTGCAAAAATTGTTTTAAATTAAGTCAAATAACTCTATTTTTGAACTAAGTGGTTTAAAACTTCTACGTTGTATTAGTTGTAATACAAAGTAGAAGTGAGAGTAAAAATGGTAAATATCATGTCTGAATTTCTAAAAAGTTTTGAAAATTATTTTTTCCCTGTTCGTGCAATCAGAAATTCACTTTTGCCATAAAATGTGCAAAGCCATGGCAAAAAGTTTTCACGTACATTTATAACGTTTGAAGTACGCTTGAAACTAGACAAAAATGAACACTTTTCATAATTTAATATTAAATTTGTATTAAAAAATATATCATGTTTACAGGAAGGAAGGGAGGTTTCTTGCATTGGCGGTTGCATTTTAAAGGTCAAGGGACAAAATTGCTCCCAATTTTAATTGTCAAATTTAATTTTAGAAATAATGAAACAACTGAATTCTTCTTATTTACTCGGGGCAAAGAGCAGACGTGCTGTGAAATTCAAAATATATTATTTGCCAGAAGAAAAATATCCGGCTGGGTGAAGGTACTGCCAACACAATCAGTGATAACAATTTAGCTATTTACAGAGCTGCACGGAACTGTGCCTTGATTGGTTCGTGATGTGAATAAAATGTAATAAATTCGGAAAAGCGAAGCGATGCAGAAGAAGGTTAATGGGTTATAAAATGAAAAGAACTATTCTAAAATCCTTCATTGACTTCTTTTATTACTTTGTTATACATGGAATTTGAAACATGTATAGATATCAAGAGATATCTATGCATGTTTCAAGAGTTATCTAGAGAACACACAATTAAAGGGCTTACATGTTCTCCTGATACATTACTATGGAATAAATAAAATCTACTTACATCAGTACATATACATCAAGAGATGTCTATATGTGTTTATTTATCTATCAAAAGTTATCTAGAGAACATACAATTGAAAGGTGTTAACGTTTGCACGGCATATCATATCAAATTTAATGGAAATACACCAATATTTACCTTACGGCTTACATGTTCTCCTGATACATCCCTATAGAATAAATAAAATCTACTTTAATTGTATCGCCTTGTTGTTTGTTACCGACTGCTTCAACAATTATATCCTAATCAGTATCATGGTTGCGTTAGTGACTGCATCTAATCTCCAGATAAGCCGCGATC